>JAJVSH010000022.1:0-248608 GCA_021460005.1 Tetramorium alpestre | reverse complement strand
CTCTCTCTCTCTCTCTCTCTCTCTCTCTCTCTCTCTCTCGCTCTCGAGCAATTTGTCTGTACTTAAGACTCGCTGTTGGTCCGGTCTGCGAGATAAAAGAAGCATGCTGGAGGCATTAAGTGTATGTAAGCAAGTGCTGCTGCGGCAACGCGACAGCATGAGAGAAATATATCGACGTCGAGAGGAATGTCCTTATTCACGGAACGATGGCACCGATCGCGCATCGTACCGAACGTCTGGGAAAATGAGAAACGAGTCGTATACGAGCACGGAGGGTCCCTCGAGTGAATTCGGGACGAGACGACGATAGGAGATTGGAATGCGGCGCGTGCAGTGCGTCGAAAACGTGCCGTAGCGTTTTTCTTTCGGCCGCATGCTTTCTCCTCGTCTCGATGAGACTCGCGTTATGGTGGTAAATGACGTTCGTTCTGACAAAGACTTATCTCGACGGCTGCATGTTAATTAGCAAGATTAATATACTTTAGACGATTTTCTTTAAAACAATACTTGATACATACAATTGTTTTTAACAAATCTTTATCAATTATCAAGTTATCAATGTCTTTTCTTCGCGATAAAATATTTTCAAAATATAAAAACGTTTCCGTACGATATGTGTACATCTTTTAAGTGTTTATTTTTTCCCTCTCTTATGTCTGTTTTGTATTCTTTAGCATCTTTTAAAATTCCAACTGTATATATTAAGATAAGATATGCTACGTATATCAAGATGTCTCTCCTCTTTATCTCTTCAACATTTTAGCGTAATTTTGCGGAGTGTCGTTGCTGTTTTAATTAATTTTATCTTCGTGATTTAGGGTCGTGTGCGTTTAATTTAATAAGCGGAAGCGGATGGTCGCGCACTCCACTCCTAAGTGGCGATCACTCGTCGGCACGACGTTGATGCCCCTCGATAATGATTACCGCAGACATTTGTTGAAATAGCCGAATCGCCCACTCGCACCGTATCGATTCGCCTCTTGCGACGATTTCCTCGCACACGCCGGCCGTCCCGGCCGGCATTCGATTCGATTTAGCGAGCGTGCACAGGGCGAGCGCTCCAGGATGTAGTCTATAATCACTTCCTCTGCCTAGCCAGCCGATTGGGTGGTAGTGGCCGAGGGGTCGTTCTCGTTGTACATATCCGCCGCGCGTGTATGTACACAACGGCGGGGATACGATCGATTCCGCCGATCAATGTTCCCTAATACAGGGTGTCTGGTAATTGCTGTCAGCGGTAGCGGCGGCGCAACCTCAGACAGCACAAATAGCCGATGGGTAAATCTTGGAAAGCTGCCCGGATTTCAAGATACTTAATACCGGCTGTTACCGGCTGTACTCCAGTAAATACGCGTTTCGCGTTTGAAACGATATCGCGATATCTAATTACGGAGCGGGGGCGAAGTGGAACAGGCTAACTAACGCGCGTCCCACATTAAGTCGGAACGAATAAACTATAAGTCGTATATGCAAACTGTAAAATATTTTATGTTCGTGTCAAGGACTCTGCCGCGTGTAGGGCTCACGTGTACGCTCGTCTGAATAATAGCTTCGTTATACCGCCGATTTATGCACTTGAATTAAACGACCGCCGGAGGTCTCAGGAAAATGCTGCGAGGGCCAAGCGCGAAATACCCTCGCGTTCGAATTAAACGAATTAAGCTTCTGCATGTGTGCAGGTACTACTCACAAGGACGGACTCCGAACGCGGCGAGCGGTAAAGACGGGAATTCACATGGTCTTAGCCCAAGGCATCGCGCTACCTTCAGAATCGTCTCTAATTAATAGTTACTAAGAGACGAGAGAGAATATTACCCTGTCGTAAGGCACGACGTACCAATTGTCCGGCAGCGATACGCACCGTTGCGCCGCAACCGAATTGGAAATGCACCGTGAAATAAAACAGAGCGAAAGAATTTTTTTACCCGCGCTTCCCCAACTCGGCATTGATGAGATGGGAAATATATTCCGTTATTGGATTTACGAGAGACAAGAAACTTGTAAAGCTCAATATTTCAAAGCTTCAGATTTTATCTCCGCGATCTAATAATGCCGTTCGAACAAAACGTCAAATTTCGAAACGAGAAATGCCGTAAGGACGTCAGAGAGTGTTGAAAGAGCGTCAGCTGTGTATTCTAACGTTGAAAGAGTTGAAGATATTACAATAATATGAAACTGAGCTCACAAATGGACCGTCCACCAACGGACACTCGTTCCGCAACCCTCCAACGTTTGAAGGCTGTCAAAACAAATATCGTTTTTCATGCTGATACTCTCGTGCGATGGAATGTGAGTTTAATATTATTCTTTGACACAAAATATGTTTCGAAGGCATGTATTGTAGAGGCATAGGAAGTATAAACATTGCGAAACCAAGGACATTACTGTACAAAGAATTCGTCGTTTACAACAAGTATATTTCGTGGTGATCGTGGCGCAAAGAGAAGCGCGCTGCTTTAAGAGCTAAAGATTTCGAGTTCAAATCCGATCAAAACTCGATAGTTTTTATTCGATCGCCACCTCTCGGATGGAAGAGTTAAAACCCCGAGAGTATCCTGCTACAAACAGCCATCCCTCTAGAAAAGGCCGTTCGGACTCGGCGTTAAAATTGTAGGTCCCATATATCTGATCCACAGATATATGCAGAGAGGTTGACAATGCTCGTAATTGAGCAAAACGACTGAATGATGTTCATATTCCATCGACAGTTCTGAGAAGATATGATCGATAAAAGTGCTACTGAAATCAGTCTAATGAATTGGACTGAATAGTCCAAGACGGTAATGTGGCTGTAAATTTTTTTTTGTTCAAATTTTTAATAAATATGTCTAAAAGTACTATACTATAGAGAAATGTGATGATAAAAACGTTTCAAAATTTCTTAAAGTTATAGAGAATCACGTTGAAGATACGCAGAGGCAGTCTCGTCGCTGGCAAGTTAAATGAATGCATGAAGCACTCTTTTCGTCGTGCTGGCTAGTTTATCTTTCCTTTCGGAGGATCCTGCATAAGAAGGTAAACGCTATGATTCGATAAAACTCGCGGGGTAAACCGTCGTTCGAGACCCTGTTCCTTATTTAGAATTTGCACGATCGAAGTCGAGACTATACAAAGACTATAAGCGGTTGCATACATTTCTAATTCATCGCGCCGTTCCATATCGAGATAATGCGGATAACGGAGGAGGATAAATTGAAATTGACAATAATTTCATCCTATTGAATCAGAAATACAATTCGGCAGCTCATTCTATATTCTATACTCAAAATGCGAGAAAGAGATTTTCATTTGCTGGATTTTTCATTTAAAAATTGTTTCAAATGTGACAGAATGATTTTAATATAGCTTCTCGCTAATCCGTAAATTGATTAATCGCGTTAAAATTTTTCAATACCTTCGCGTCTGATTTTATAAAACATTTCGACAGAAATATTATTCAAAACCGTATTACAATATTATTATTAAAAATATAAAATACTTTTAATCTAGAAAAGTATGTTCACGAGAATACACGATATTCCTTGTTGACTTTTTAAACAAACAGTAAGAAGTAAAACTTCTTGCAAACATTAGCATTTTAAATTTTATTTTCGTTTTATAATTTTTTCCCGGGATATTAATATTAAACGTTCGTTAAAATAAAAATGGTAATGATTTTAATAACGAATATTACACGAAAGATTGCAAAAACGATCTTCGTTTCTCTCCGGAAAGAAATATTTTTAAATATATGTATAAAACTCGTACACTCTTTCTTATTTCTGCGTAACAACGGTTCGATTATTATAGAAAAATCATACATTTCAAAAGAGAAAATCTCTCGGGAGTAAGAGGGTTTGTGTTGTTGCTCATTATTAATCTCATTTTTCATGTCAATCAAAAATTACGACAGCATTATCGTTGACGCAATTTTCAGGAAGATACTTAAATAATATTCCAATTTTATCGTAATTCATGTGTAAAGGAGGAAAAAGTATCCCCCTATCATTAACGATTCGATATCGAAGAGCAAAGTCTACGAAGATAAACGGACGATAAATAAAACGTGTATAATGCAATAAAAAAATATACACCTGAGCGTCAACAATGAAGATGGGTGTACGCGTCACATTCGTGGAACTGGCTGGCAGCGACGGGCGGACAACGGGGCAAAAAACAATCTCTCCCGATGTTAAAGCCGTTTACGTGCGTACGAAAGCGGAATCCTCCGGTGTGTAATCTGAGTGGATAATGGACATGAACGGAGATATAAAGGTGGGAAGAGAAGCTGAAAGAGAGGCGCATTTCACGTCTATTTCCCCCTCTCTCTTTCTCTCACCTTCGTCTTTCTCCCTTGTCGAATCTCGCGTTCGCTTAGGACTCCGGCGAAAATGAAAGAGGCGAGAGCGCGCGGCGGAATGAAGCGCGGGCGGGCGAGAATCAGTGCAAATGGAAGCGGCCGTTTCGTAGGTCGAGCGGTCGCCGTTAGGTACGTCCTACGTACGCGCGCGTTCGGCGGGCCGTTAGAGCGAAGTGGTTGCGCGCCGCGTCGCGTCGCGTCGCGTCGCGTCGCCGCGGCGAGCGGAGCCGGAGACGGCCGAGCGCCGCCGAGGCGACGAACCCTCCGTTCCTCGCGGCGTAGCGTCGCCCCACCACATCCAGTCGTACCGCGGATGTTACACTGTGCGCTTCGTATGCGCTCTCCCCCGTGCTTTTCTCCCTCGTAACGGCGAAACGCGCGCTGCGAGGTCCGAGAAACGCGAGCGTTTTTCGTTTCGCTGTCACGCCGCCGTTCGCCCGGCGTCCTCTCTCTCTCTCTCTCTCTTTTTCTCTCCTCTCCCTCTCTTACTTTCCGTCTCGCTATCACTACCGTAGATCTTGCTTCTTTCTTTGAGCAGCGGCGACGAAGCGCCGTGAAGTTTGCCGCCGTCGGTGAACGGCGCGTTCTCCTGCGTTCTACCCGCGCTCGGTGAGGGAAGGAAGAAGAAGTAAGTCGCGAGGAAAGAGGGAGGAAACGGCACGAGACGACAATCGACAGCCCCTCCCCCTCCCCCCGCTTGTCATCGTCCGATGTGTGAAAAGTGCGCGTGTCGACGAGCGAGCGCGACGGTATCGTGCTACTACCGCGTAGCGTGCTGAACGTCGCCGCGGAAGAGCGGGTTCGCGCGGCAAATTTCACCCGGCACCAGGGACGCGCGTCCGCGCGCGTGTCCCGATCGTCGCGTACACGTCCTTTTCGGAGCGAGCGCGCGCGCGCGAAGAATCCGGAGCATCGGTGTCAACGTCGTCAAGGGCGTGCGGTCGAGCGTCGGCGAGGATGCATACCAGATGGACGATGACGCCGCGACGTCTGTAACGCGGGGCAGGAAGAGCGAGCGTATCCGCCAGCAGCGTCGTCATCGTCGTCGTCAGCAGCACTCGTCGTCCCGGCCACGCGCGACGCGGTGTTATCGACGTGCATCGCGCGGGTTATGACGCGCCGCGCCGCTTAGGGACGCTCGTCAAGCGCTCGTAACCGGAGCCCCGCGCGTACCGGGTAGCCGCCGCCGCCGCCGCCGCGCGAGTGCCGTGCGTGGCGTGGCGTGACGTGACGTGACGGTGACGTGCGTGCGTGCGTGCGCGACACAACGCCAGCGACAGCGATGAAGAACGACCCGGCGGCCGAGTCCTGGCCGTCGGGCCCGGGGACGGCCAAGGAATCGTCGCCGTCCCGCCTGGAGGCGTCGATGCCGCAGAAGTTTCGCGTCGAGGGCCTCCGAGCCCGCCCGATGAGCATCATCGCCGGCCTCAACTGGTTGATGTGCGCCCTGTGCATGGCCTGCTTCGTCGTGACTGGCGTGGTCCTCTGGCGCCAGCTCGCCCTCGAGGCCAGGATGGCCGGTCTGGAGATACGCTGCAGGGTGAAGGAGGCGATGTGGGAGGCGGAACGTCTTCAATTGTCAGGCACGATCTTCAGGCCCAAACGTGACATTTCCGAGTGCGATTGTCCTCCAGGTAAGTCCGTCTCACCTTGAAATTCGCTCGTGCGCGTCGGCGGCGCGCGTACGCTGACAGCGTGCCGCTCCGACGTTCCCCTGCTACGCAACCTCGCGATTAAGTCTTGGGTGCGAATAATTGGTATAATTACGGATACTTTTACATGCTTTAATTATGTTATGAATTGTTATGTGTTATTACTGGTGATTCAGTATAAAAATCTTTGGTAATTTTGGCGATAAACACGTAAGATGAATTTAATGCTCCTAATCTTTCGATATTCTTTTACATGTTTTAATATTATGGAGCATTATGAAGTATTAGTTAGCAATGATTTACTATAAAAATCTTTAGTAATTTTAGCGATAAATACATAAGACGGATGAATTTAATACTCTTAATCTCTCGATAGATTATTTCTTAATATAAAAATCTTTAGTAATTTTGGCGATAAACACATGAGATGGATGAATTTAATGCTTTTAATACTTTTAATATTATGAAATATTATAAACTATTACTGGTGATTCAGTATAAAAATCTTTAGTAATTTTGGCGATAAACACGTAAGACGGATGAATTTTTAACGCTCTTAATCTCTTGATAAATTATTTTTTTAAAATAGTTATAAAATTATATACTTTTAAATGATCAAAAACGATAAAAAAAGGAACTCTCGATATTTAAAAAATGTAATATAAGGTAATTCTGGGCAATAAAAATGCAACGCGGTTATTGGTACGTGACATTTTTTTTATCTTCAAAACCACGGGCCTAATTCTAATGAAAATAGTTAGAATACATGTGCATGATAATTAATTTTAACATGCGTACTTGTTAAAAAACTGTAAAATTTCAGTAGCGCTATTTCTTCGCGAAAATGAATATTTGATGTACGATTTAAACTCGAAATATCGTTATAAATTTATTATAATTTCTTCATTTAGTTACACGAGAAAACGCTTAATGATAGTATTACATGGATTGACATGTCAGTACAGTGTTAATTAAAGGACCCTCGCGCGCTACGTACAGATAATTTACGGCGACTCTAATTGCGGAAGTAATCTGCGAAACACGAAGTCCACCGTTTCCGACAAAAATCCAATTATGTCGGAAAGAATTCTTGTTTTCAACATATTGTAGAGTCTTAAAAATCTTTTCGTAAAGAGAAAGCAGAATAAGGATTTTCTACGATTGTTGTAAATCTCGGTTCTCTCGTAAATCCTCCTAAAAAGCATGCCGTCGCGCAAGTTTTCAGTTCATCGGAGTAAGCGAAGGAAAATCGTAATCAGGAGTCGTAAATATTATACTCTTTCCGGTCGAAAAAAAAGTACATAGTACTATCCAATTTCTTCATTACATTCATACTTAGACAAAAAATGCACCTTTCCATGGTTAATGGAATGAAGTTTTGCGAGACTACGAAGTGCGCTCGCATTTGCTACTTATCTCTTTGACTGCAGCGAGGAAGAGGTTTTAAAGAGTCAGGAAATTACATATTGCGCATTCTGAATCAAGTTGGAGAGCACGGAAAGGTACTTTGTTATCAAATTGCGCCGCGAACGTCGAAATTAGCCGACTGTAAAAAAAATACCCCGACCTCTTGATATCGCGTATCGTGCATTTACATTTTTATTACAACGGTAGACTCGTAATTCCATTTTGCCCACTCGACGTCGCGTCTGATATCGTTTTGCGCAAAGCGCCGTTGCGCTCTGCTTTTCCGTCTGCGCGTCTTCTCTGTTTGAAACTCTATTCTAACCAAGTGATTCTCTCCGCAAACTCTCCCGCTTCACGCTTCGCGGCTTTGCCTACCGCGGCTTCTCTCCCAACTCTTATTCATAACAGAACAAAGTAGCAAAAGGGCAAAACGCAAAAGCCACAACATCAGAAGAAGCCGCGAAGCAGAGCCACCTCGCGACCTACCGAACGTGATAAAAATGAAAAGGAAAATTCGCCGCGGAAATAAGAGAGATTGTTGGCTTTACGTTTCTCGGTCTCGTATGACAATTTTAGATTATTAAACCCTCGCGTCGAATGCCGAGCAAATATCACCGTGCACTTTGAGGAGACTCGCTACAAGGAGAAATGTCGCGCTTCTTTCCGCGTTCTTATCTCGCTCGACATTTCATCCGTGAGCTAAAGATCACGGCACGCGATCGTCGTCGATCGTTGTCGATCGGTTAATGAATACGACCGGAGAGAGAGAAAGACCGTTCCCGCGTGTTGACGCGGTGAAATCGTGGCTTTGTACGCGGGGCTTCTTCCTGTCATTAAGACAGATGCCGCGATTGCTTCATTGCAGCTTTCATCAAGTCGCGCTCGGCTCGCGAGGCTCAATAGCTGTTATGGTAACCGTGCCGTCTACCCGTGTCACGATAACTTCGCATATGCATCATCGGTTAAAAACGTGATGGGGAGCCGCTAGGGAAGGCGATGTGAAATGTACTGCAAATATCTACGTATTTATTCTGCTTCGTATTATCTGACCGTTTATTTCATTACAAATATTCGCGTTACGTGGCGATCCGCGTGTTTACATGTATTACGAATATTTGACGGCAACGAATTAACGCGCGGGTAAATGTTGATATAAAAATGTTCCACGTATATTTTTTTTTACAATAACGAGAACAGAGCGCACTTTTATCAATACTGCTTCATGCTTCTCGCGAGAGAACGCGAAATAACATTTAACGTACGGGCGAACGTACGCCCCGAAATTTTACTGCGGGCAAGATATTCTACTTCTCGTTTCGAGAAGCGGTCGTTTTACAACGTAAAAGCTCTACAATCCTGTGTTTTAAAACCGAAACTTGCAACCGCCGCGTAACCATCGAACTCGCGGGAGGGCAATAAATGCAACTTCGGCCCTTCGTGGCTTGCGGCAAATCTATATGGGGCAAATGATGCGACCGCGAGTATCATTAAGAGTCATTTTGCGATAGCGGTGAAATCCACTCTCTTCGCGAAATTCGCGATTTTCAAAGCGCGCGAACTGCGAGGGTATTGACCACCTTTTCTGCCCCCCTCGGTCCTTTCGCCCAGTCGTGCACGAAAAAGCATCCATGGAGGTAGGTAGCTCGCTAATTGCAATAATTACTCCATTGTCGGACGCCGCTCTCAGAATCCAAGGTAGGAACTATTTTCCGCCGAAGTACGGCCGGGACGCGGAAACGGAAGCGCGTGTACGGGAGGGCGAGGGAGTTAGGGACGGAGAACTACCGGCCGGATTAATTCCGCGCTTCGTTTCTGCTCGCAGTCCGTCCGCCGCTATCTCGTCTGACTCTGCTCTCCTTTATTTTCTTTCTTCCTTTTTTCCCTCGTTCTGTCGGTAGCCGTACCTTTCCCTTATCGCGCGTCCACGGCACGACGAGCAACAAAGGGAGGTAAAGATAGAGAGAGAGGGAGCCGAACTCAGTTCCCGTTGACTCTCGCGACGGCGTCCCGAAATTGAGACGTGCGAGCTGACGCACCGGCATCATAAATCTTTGCCTTCTCCCTCGTAGCTAGCGAAGGGCGTCCGTATCTATCGCATCCCTCGCGCACATCGTTCCTCCCCTTTCGGCCCTGCCTCGTAGACTCTATCTGTTCTACGTGTAGAACTCGCGCGCGCGTGGAACCGGAGGCGTCCTACTGGCGTGCGAATTTTGATGCAGGAAGCGGTGCGGGATTGCCGAACTTCGACGCGCCAAGTCGAGGACGTAAAATTTCACGAAACGAAGAGATCTATTTATATTTTATTCGCAATGTGAAATGTAAGAAATGTCGACGCGCCATCGACTCCCCCAAGAGCTAGGTACTTGAGAAACGCGAAACTTTTTGCTATCGGAGATCTTCCTCGCGCGCGTAAAATGCAATTTGGATCGCATAAAATACCACGCGTGAGATATTCCCTGCAAATTTTATGTTATGGAAATTTTTATCGCGTTCTACGGTCGCACGATATACACGGAATAACGTGATTGGAAAGTTACGAAATGCGACGACGAGTGTCGTTAACTGTTCTAAACGACCTTCAATTTTATACAGAACAAAAGTAATTGCCGGTGAAATACGAACTCTCGCGATCGACCTTTTTCGGTGCACTTATCGCCGATTCCGTTTGGTCTGTATGTGTGTATGTATATGTGTGTGTGTGTGTGTGTGTTGCTGCCCACTTACATACTGTACCACCGCGAGCGGGGTGAACACGATAATGCGATTGACCGTGTGACAAACGATGCGTGGTCGGACCATCGCGATCGAATCGTCAGGATAGGACGAATAGGAGGCAAGGAGGAAGAGGGAAGAGACGAATCCTTCCCGTGAAAAGGGCACGGTAAGAAACGACGTGGTTCCGAACGACGCCGCATACTTCTCGTTATATCCGGGCGTTTTT
The DNA here is from genome assembly GCA_021460005.1 of Tetramorium alpestre. Taxonomy (NCBI): domain Eukaryota; kingdom Metazoa; phylum Arthropoda; class Insecta; order Hymenoptera; family Formicidae; genus Tetramorium; species Tetramorium alpestre. The sequence continues at coordinate 238,269 of JAJVSH010000022.1, read as the reverse complement.
CCACGCCTCGGGGAAATCGATGGGCGTCCGAGGACTTCTCTCTTCCTCTCTCTCCCTCTTCCGCGACGACGACGGTACGTAGTCGGGGGATCTGCCGTTAATTCGCTCCATTTGAAATCGAATCGAAAGCTATTCCGCAGATAGATTACCTTCGTATGCAGCCCGTACGCTCGAAAGAATGTTGAATAGAGGGGAATAGAATCGTTAGAGCGAACACGCCGCGCTTTGTCCCGCTCGACGCAGGAATGGCGCGATCATGTTGCATCCCGGGAATTTTGGTTTCTATATTCATTACAGAAGAGGAGTACCCGTTACGTTGAGAATACGAAATCTGTTTTTCATTAAGAATCGGCCTATTAAGGGAAGCATTGATCGAGAGGAGGAAGTGAAAGGCAGAATACGCGTGGGTAACAATAATCTTTCTCTGAAAGACAGAGGGTCTTATTTTATATGAAAGATATCGAGAAACGAAACACCGCCAACGCGAAATTGGATGTCAGTCAGTTTTCTGTTTCGTAACTTATTAATTTTTTATATCAAACGTCTCGGTAATCAGTTACATATTAAATTCCGTGAACGTGAAATTTACGGGGAATTAATCGAAGGAAAGGAGAGAATGAGAGATTCTGAAAACATTGAAATCGTTAAAACTTCAGTCGCTAATGGAAAAGTTATCAATATCTAATTATTAATCGGAGCCATCACTCCTCTCTCTTAATTTACCCTATAATTATTTCAATCAAGGCGCTCGTTCCCCGAAATACGTAAATGTAGTCGCAAGTACAGGCAAGAGTCGATATATATTTCGAACATCGGAATTTCCCTTAATACGTTACATAATCGATGCGCGGTGTCGTACGTCGCTCGTACGTGTCGCGGGCGAAGTGGAGCGAGGAGATGTACGTGGGATTGCACGTGGAAAGATCAAGGTCGATTAGCCGATCGCTCGTTCTCGGATGTCCCGGAGAAATTGATGGTCGCTCGCAAACTACGTCGATGAAACGCCTACTCTGGTTCATGCCGCGGTCCATGCATGCGCTTCCAGTCTCCCTTTCTCTCTCTTTCTCTCCTCTCTCTCTCTCTCTCTCTCTCTCTCTCTCTCTCTCTCTCTCTCTCTCTCTCTCCACTTTCAGTCAAATTGCCATCTATCTTGGTAGATGCACGGGAAGGAGGAGAATGATGCATTGTCTTGGCAGTATACAGGTAGCATGCACCAGCCAGCCAGGAATATGGACGTCTTCCTGTAGCTTACCCTAATAGAAATTAAACTTGCAGTATTTCGCTGACCGGAGATCTTCGAACCGTTTATCATAGAAAACGCGACGTGGAATTATGTTTCCTTGAGGTAGGAGAAGGCGAAGCGCGAGTTAACTCCCCCCCATTGTATCTCACGAGGGATAAGGCAATGCGAAATCGTACGGTATTCGTAAATAATGTTTAAGCAAATATCCGGCATATAATTACGTAAAAGGGATGTGGTAGCGCAATGACAAACGATGGGGATTCGAGCCAACTTCCGCCAGCCGGTATAAATTATTATCCTCCGATGAAGTTGAAGTCGATTTTTCCCCGATGAGAATGCCGAGACAATTTATAGTTGTTCGAGTTAAAGGAGATCGGCGATTTAAACTTCTTTCGGGAAAGAAGAATAGACGGCGCAAACTCATGCTTCGGTTACATTAAAGCCGAACTTTACTTGAGCGGAATCTTAATTTGCGGCTTAATTAGAAAGACTTCTAACGTTGTAAACTTGTTAAATCAAATTTCCGTTACGAAAATTCCATTCCAAATTGTTTCGCCGTGGGAAGGAATGTCGAATGGTCGGCGCAGCGTCTCATATTTTACGTAAATATGTCGTGATATGGAGCATACGGTAGACGAATCTTTTGTCGGAGTTCAGTTGGATATCACTTCGTGTATCGCGAGAGGAGAACATGTCCTTGCTTCGTATGCTTCGTACGCGCGTGATCGAACGTGTACCGCATGCGGATCGCTGTCGCGTTGCAACGGTAAAGAAATCGACATCAAGAGGCGGAGTTGTTCGAAATCGACTTTCGAAAAACTGACGAGTCCTCCGGCAACTTCCGTCGCGGAGCGGAGAAGACGTTTCCTTCCGTCTGTATGCCTGGATAAGCGACTCACTTGTATGTGCCCGCTCTTGGAGCCAAATTACCAACTACTACACTCCGGAAGTATACTTCGCGTTTGCGGGGAAGGATAGGGGTAACGTTACTATGTATGCGTACCTACCTACCTGGATAAAGAGGAATATGGGGGTAGAGTTACCTAATGCGTTCTTGTCGGCGAACTTTTAACACGTTATATCTCGGCATAATGTCTATACACGCCGAAATATATGCTGAAAATATTTTGCCTTTTCGTGAAATTTCTCAACAACTGTTTATTGAAAATTAATTTAAGAAATTCTATCAGCTGCAACTTGAATATATTTTATAGATCTACGAATTTTGTGCGACACAAGTCTATAAAATAATTTAATATTGGAAATAAAATTAAAGCTATATAATAATTGAATTCGTGATTATAAAGTTTTAATATTCGCTCGGTAATATAATTTTTGAGTTTATCCGTTAAACGAAACACATTTTCCTCGATTTCTTTCCTAGTATTTATGATGTTGCTAGAGGAAAAGGAATTAGAGGAAGAAATGGTTGTATTGCATTAGCTTTTTCTTAGCCAGATTACGAAGTAGCTTATAACCGAGTCCTCCGAGTTTAATAGTTGCTTGATATCCTTTCTTATTTCTTTACACGTACTTCTTGCGTCCCTTGTGCTCTCTTTCTTTCTCTCTCCCTCATCATGTCGATAAAGAAGTCCTTTATTCATTAATTCCTTTTTCATTTGAGCAAAATATTGCTTGGAAAGTTCAGGGGATACAATCGGACCGAGCTTACAATTTATGCATGACTCGATACTTGAATAAACTTTGCAAATTGTGGACTCGTTTCTCATCCGCGTTCACCGAAACTCCCGTACAACGCGACTGAATTACCGTCACCTTTAATCCGCAATGAGCTCGCGCGACGTCGCTAGGCAAGGTGACACGTCGTGGCGAGAAACCTTCCTCCTCTCTCCTATCGGCGAAACTGCAACAAATTGAATTCCGTGTTCGGTAACGCGAGAGAGTGGTATGTACGTTGGCTCGCGAAAGTTGGCGCGGCGGCAAGCGGGTTGGCGCGATTTACGATTGGCGCACGTGTGTCAGAGCCGGGGGGTGGAAGTTTATGCCGGCGAACCACTCGCGCCATCCGACAAAACTTATTACCACTCGGATCGCGCGCGCACGAGGGAGGCTGCCCTTGTTTCGCGGCAGTTTCCGGCGTATGTCACATTTACCGGCATTTCGTCCTCGTTTTCCTTTTTTCCTCTCCCTCTTTTTCGCCAAAACATGCACCAGCGGAAATGCATCCGCGTTCGAAGGTCGCGATCGATTCGCGAACCGGGGCGTGTCTCTCCGGTGACCTTTTGCACTTCGATAGATTCGAGTGTCATCCGTTAAATATTTGGACAATGAAAGAGGTAGAGCTTTCTTTGAAGTTTTTGGAAGGCTCGCAACCTCGAAACGAGGACGACAAGCCTCGAACGTACGAAATATCGAAATTAAAGATTTCTATTGCGATGGTGGAAACGTGATGGTATAGTGATTCGATCAATTGTTCGACTTCCTCGGAGATAGTGATTGCCGGTAAATAAAGGAAGAAAGAAAGAAAGAATCAACTGCACACATTTATTGTTTCAGTTTCTTAAGAAACTTGGATTTTTATTCTCATCATTTAATTTTAAATGTACTTTTTATTAGCGAGATAGTAATTTAAGTCTCATCGAGATATCTAATATTGAAGATTAAAAAAAGTTGCATCCGACAAAGCGGAAATTAAAATTAGTTTACGAACAGTCGGGTAACAATTTGATTTAAAGTTTGTCCCCAAAATCTGTACAGGGACACGACTCAGCCATCGTCGTCGCATATTTCCTGTAATATTTACATAATTGCTAGAAACTATGTTAGAAACTGATATGGCAGAAAAGAATGTGTTAATTGGACGATGAATATGTCGTACTGTCCGACATAGTTTTGAAAATATGCTTCTGCCAGCGGCGTGTACAGATGGATGGGCTTTTACCGAATTAACAGTCCCGATAAATTCCGAAGTGCACGATAAATAACGCTTCGGATCGCCCGACGTGACGAGCGAATTCCGGCTGTGGCGGAATTCGTCTCCGAACGATCGGTACTATCGTTTCTCGTATCGACAACTCCGGTTAACGGACGGCCTCCGATTAACCCAGCCTCGGTTAACTAATGACACCATTGGAAACGGGCTCCCGTTCTCTCTCCCTGCTCTCCCCTGCTCTCCCTCCGCCTTTCCCTTCACGGATTCTCGCCGGGATTTTACGACGGGTCCGCGGGTGCACGGGTCGGTGAAAGAAATAATAATATACGTGCATCAAGAATTTTATGATTGCAATTAATTTTAATATCGCGTCGCGCTGAACCTCGCGTGCATACTCCCTCGTTACACGAGAAACACGCGGAAGCTACGTTTCGCTTTATACAATTATTTTAAACGCGTAAACGTCTATCCTCGCTCAAACTGCGCTGAAATTGCCGCAAAAATATCTGTATGAAATACCGAAACTGGGTCATAATCGAGACGAGCGGAAAAAAAAACGTGTGTTAATATCTGGCATTACCCGCAGCTTTATTTTCGACAGTTATGGATGCATTGTAAAGTTAGAAAATACTCATATATATTTTACGTGTTTTGCATACGTGTTTGTTGCGTGCACTTTACGTGCGAGCTTATTTCATTCTATCGTGTTTACGCTCGTTTGCAGCATTTGTTTAATAAATCTGTACAATAATTAATCTGCGAAATGTGAAAGAAGAACTTCTTAAACATATTTGTTCCTTATTTGTTCCTTATTTACGATGTAAGCATCATGAACGTAACAGCTGCTAGTCCCAAAATTATTTGAGTTACAGACTTCGTTTTACATGATCGCAAAATTCTGCGGTATACTGACATTTTTTTTTCAATTAATTTTATATGAGAAAGACTTTTAATCTTTTTATTATATTGAAAAGATAGATCCATTTGTTTTAGGCAAAGATTGTTTTCTTTCACTGTGTGCATGTAAACTCACAGAACTTTGCAGGGCATACTTTCCAACTAAATGAATGAATTAAATTTCAATGTCGACCGATGGAGAAATCAGAAGTACAGGGTGGCGCACATAAAACCGATCTCTCGAAAGCAAAATACAGTTTTACAATCATATTTCGTATTTCCGCGCGCATGCATGTTGCGCTGGACATTATTCGACGCGTATGCGCGTATGAGTTCAGTAAACCTTCATGCTTTTGTAGATAGTTTGCAAAGAGAAAAAATATATACATTATCAAATAAAATTGTAAAATTGCGTTTGGGGATCGGTTTTACCATGCACTCTATAACAGGTCTCTTTAACTATTCACGTAAACTAAATCCGAATTGATTCAATTTGCTTTAATACAATTTTTATAAAAAGAAATGCGCGCTCGCTAATTTTCCTACATTTTGACTCAATAATGCAACTGTGAATATCACATCTTTATTTGATGGATCGTTCCGAATTCTATATAGATATAAATGTAATTCGTTTCTTTGGGTGGGGTTGCATGTTTGAAAACATCTTCTTACGCATTTATTTCTATCAGCATTATCACAAGATAAATAGTATTACGAGTTCTAAACCTGGTGCGACTGCCTAAGTGCGAGATACGTTTTACATAACTAAATGTAAATGATATGCGCATTACTATGTGTGTTATAGCGTAACCTGCCCACATTCTACATTTATCCAAGAAGCAAATTATGTTTAACCATACGGCTAACATCAGGTTACGTTACGTTCCGACTGATTCGCGTGCACTTGTGTCCTCTCTGCGTTTACGACTCTGCATAAGAATAAAGGTCGCGAAAAATAAATGGTAAACGAAAGGTTAACAAACTCCTTCGCTCTCGTAGTTCGCCGGACGAGGACTTCCTATCGTATCGACGACCTCGGTTAACCCGTTCGCCATTGGTTAACTCTCTCACTATTCTATTCCACCACTTCTGCTCTTTCGGCTTAAACCTGAATTAAGTTGAATCCGCACTCGGTCGTACCTCTTCTTCAGTGGGTTAGTTTGAGGTCGACCGTCGTTCGCGGGGATGCATTTACTGTGATTCCGCATTATAAAGGTTGTAAAGAGCTGTTCGCGTTCTGACTGCGAAACGGGGAAAACACGCGAAAGTTGGAATGCGAGGGAAGAAAGCTTCGATGTTATAGCGGTCGGATCGCTAAGGTGAGGAGTTGATGCATTCTCTGACCGAATTTGAAGTCGGCCTTTCGACGACGAAAATTGAATCAGAAACCATCTTTACGCATACAATTTTCGTGACGCTAAAATTCGGTTTGAATTAGATACGTTTCTTTTGTTTTCGTTTATTGAAAGCTCAATTCATCAAAACATTCTGTCTTCGTCAATTGTTCCGTCATATTTCCTCGGGAGTGAAACTTTTACTTCTTTTGTTTTCCTCGGAAAAATCGATTACGTCCCCCTTTTGCCGATACCCTAACTTGTGCGATTCACCCCGCGGTATCTGGGAACGCCTACCGCGAAAGGGAAAGGACGGGGAGGTAGCAAGACGTAGGGGAGAAGAGAATGGCCGGGAGGAAACACTCCGCTCGGAAGTCGTTGAATTTGCATGAATCGCAGCCGGTCGTTTCGTTTCAATGCCCGCTTGCCTTCCGCTCGCTTAAATGTCGTTTAATTAGTCGGAACGGCTGAAGGGCGGCGGTACTCGCGTACAAGGCGCTACGCCGTCGGCCGCGAAAGTCGCGAACGCGAGTAAGTCCATCAGAGATGCGAGCCGCTCGTGGCCGTGGGGTAGGAAGTGCGTCTCCAAGGACAATTATGCGACTGTTCCAGTCAATTGACGGAATCAGTAAACGGTGTGTACTAACAAGCTTTAACTCGTTTTTTGCGTCCTTGACGAGACAATTGGAGAAACTTGATGAATTCGATAAGATTTAGTCTACAATTTTAATTCGATACTATGCAATCTTTTTAAAAGATTATATTTTGATATTATAAATATTAAAATATTATGGACAATATTACAGCGTGTGAAATACTATTATACATATAATGTTATACATATATGCTAAGATTTGGATATAATCTTATATTTATTAGACATATATTATGTTTTTTTTATAAGGTTTTTTATAAGCATATAATTGATATAAATATGCTTAATGAATTTATTTCCCGGAATTATTTTCTCTGAGCCTATGAAAGGTTTCAGCAATCTAGCGGCTAAATTTTTATGACTTCATTTATTCATAAATGGAATTGAAGCAGGGATAAATTGGTGTTTTACCTTGCGGAGCGAATATAGAGATGATAGTGCTTCGACATTTCCATCAGGTGAAATAATGCCATTTTGTGTTTTATGCCTCTTTATCATCGAGATATTGTGCGGCTAAAATAATTCTGACGTAAACTAGAAACTATATTGATGCACCAATCAATCCATTCGCGAGAAATAGATTTATTTTGCTGCTTTAAACATATTAATAATTAATAATACAATTTTGCTGGATTATGCGAGTCTGGAACACGAATGACGCGAAATAAACGGCCTGATAACGAAGCGAAACGAGAATTCGCCGCGATATAAACGACGTTTCGTCGGGATTCGGCAACTCATTTAGTCCGTGAATTTATTCTCTCTATATGCGCTTGAAACTCGCGGCCGCGAATACGCTTATATCGGAAATCGAGGGAGACTAAATTGGTGAGGCGTAAAATAAAAATTCCTGATTATATGGGAAATTTATAAATAGAAAGATAGAGAATGGAGAGAAATGCAGTTACGAAGTAATTATGACAATGTAATAACGCATGTTAGGCGTTACGTGAAAATTCTTCCGAGGGAGCTTATTGGATCATCAAAGGATGAGCATGAGGGAGACATGTCGTTCGCGCGGTGCATTCGTATGCATCGAACGAACAGGGCATAATTAGAGATGAATCGTACGCGAATTTCCGCGAGCCGCGTGAACGATCCGCCGATGATGTTTCTCTCTCCGATCGGACATGACACCGCTGTAAATACCATGCACGGGATATCCCAGGAGAAATTTCGATTCGGGAGAGCTGTTATTCGCATGATACATTAAATGGAGAGATCGAACGGATACAGAGATGTGTAAGCTTTTGTAAAGTCGTGAAAGTTAAAAATTGGATACTCAAAAATCACTTTATGCCGTAAAATCTGATACACTGTACAAATAACGATAAAAATGCTGATAGAAAAATAGTTTTTCTTTTTTATTGTTATAATACATTTCTCTTTTTGAAAAGTTGCAATTTAATGGCTGTTCTCTCTGAATTGAGATACGTGCGTTGTGCGACTCTGTTTGCATCAAATCGATATGATAACGCTCAGGAAAGTAAAGCAGTGCGACTTTTTAGAATATCGTGTATACGTGCGCAGCGTACAGAGGATATGTGCACTGATGACTGAAATTTAGGCGTTATACCTGTAATGATAACGAATTAGAGACTAATGCACAATCCGTGACGAAAATCAGTCCGTTGCTACGAAAGCCCGCAATCAATAAGGTAATGAATCGCGAACTGCACTTGGTGACACGATAGCCGATGCCCTTTCACGAAAGCGATAATGACGCTTCGATGATGTTTACTGGGTACTCCCGTTAATTGCGGCACGATATCGATCGCGCTTAAAATACAACAGATGTTCCTAGAACAGTCGCTACTTCATTTGTGAATCTTCCTGAAGTCTAACCTGAATATGTTTATTCTTAACAAAGAAGTTCCAACATCAATATCATTTGCGTTATTACAGCTAATAGAATAATTAATAGCTAATAGAAAATGAGGAATCACACAGAATATTGAGTTTCAATGGAAATTAATGTAATAAAATTCTTTTTTCTTAAAAGATTTCAAAAAAATCTTATTAAAAATTAATTTGAATATAATTTTAATGTAAGTTTGAATTGTTAATTACACATTTTATTAGAAAATAGAAAAAAAATATTGCTTTCGCTGGATAGAAAGATTTCGAATTGATCAAAATTTTAAATGTGAAAGAGAACGAATGATAGTTTTCGCACACCCAGTAGATAGGCGTGATACGGACACGTTGTTTTGCGGTTTATAAAATCACAGAATGCGTGGAAATTGTCGTGCATGCAAGTCAAATCAGAATTTAACCGCTGCGGTCGCTTCTATGCGCGCCGTTTGTCGTTAATTCCGGCGCTGCAATTAGCTCATTTATGACAGCCGCATGTGAAAGCGAGATGTAATCGTCCGAGTTACTCGCGGCTTGCGTGTTGCCTCGAGTGCAGTGAATGCGTCGCCGCTGTCAATTGAGATCTTCCTGACCTTACTGAAGTCAATGCAGGAGTGTTTAAAGTTTAAACGATGTCGTAATACATGGTATCCCGTGCTCAGCGGATGTTCTTTCATCTACAGATTCTTTGAATCCAATTTGTGCCGGAGTATTTGTAGCGAGAGAATAGGCTTTGCTTTACGGAAACGTTCTATATTAAGGCACTTAAGCTTCTGCGGAAATGACAAAAGTATCCCTCCCCGGATTAATTGAGGAGCAATTTTTTGTTATCGGTGACGCTATTGTAATTCGAAATGTTCCGTACGATCTCTCTCTCTGCCGTATCAAAACAGTCGTTATTCTTCTGCGTCCGGGAAACGTGCGATTCAGCATCGAAACCCTGGGATCGTTTCTCGATTCCGCGACGACGAATCCGAAAGCTCAGCGAATTTCAGCGGCGCGAATTATTATCGGAGTCGGTGAGACAAATGTTTCCTTCGGGCCGCGTTTCCTCGGTCGGGCGGTATCTAGACAGGCTATCTTTCCACTGTCTCGGGTAACGCAACCCCGAAGGCATAACAGTTTCCTCGATGCGATAACGACGAGACGAGACGAGACGAGGAGACGAGGAGACGAGGAGACGAGGAGCGAGTCCTGAGGAATACACACGATGTTGCGCCCGCTGACAGGACCTAGCGTGCAATAGACCGTCCGTGCAATCGCGCACTATTCATCGATCATCAGGGACGGCGGATCGTTTCTATGGCTACGCCGCAATCGATCGATCGGCCGTTCGACGCTATTATATGCACGCCGCGAATCCGTTTCTGTGTTCCGTACGCCGCAACTGTATCTTGGAATTCATTGGTGAGATGGTACGCTGTCTTGAACGGCATTTAGTACAACGGACGGTACGGAGTACAGGTGCGCAAAATATTGGGAGTACGGAATGCAATCTCGAAGAGGAATAATAGCTGGAACGATGTTTCTGGACAATTTATACGATTTGATTTTACGTGTGTTTAATAAAATTATATATTTATTTAAATTTTAATTTCTCTGTGCAGAAAGAGAAAATTTTATAGATATTAATCTTTTTAATACGCGTCGTAATTACTAATGCTTATAGAAATAATTGTGTTAAAAAGTTTATTTGAAACTAAAGAAGATTTTATCTGGAAAATGCAGAGACCGGTTCACTCTTCTAGTAACAATAATTTTTACTTTTGAAATTGGTAGTAAAGATATTTATATGTAAAGGAAAGTGTAAAAGATCTGAAATACTTTGCATATAGGTATGTATAATTTACGCGATAAAATATGTAGGGTAATACGAGAGTGGTGTAGCCCCAGTAGTCTTACGCATTACATAACTTCGAACAACACTTGACTCCTTCAATTTGCAGTAATATATGGCACACGTAATTGGAAATGAAGCGAGGCATAGGTGATTGTTATAAGTGTTTATCAACGCACATACCACAAAACTCTACGGAGAGCGAAATAATACGTCTCATTGTACTCGATCGCGTGGAAAGGCAGTTTGATCGATGCCCGATAGCCGGGGCTCAAGAGCTATTATGATAATTCGAGATCTCAAATGGCGGTTAGATAGACATCTCGGCGAGGCACAATTAATTTGCGTACCGCAAAGAGTCGTTGAAAGCAAATAACGTGTCGCGCCGCATTTCATCATAGCTTCACGCAAAACCGTGATTTGGTTCGCGGCCGTTTCTCGCGTGACTCGATTCAAGCGCCAAGTATCTTTCTACACGAACGCTAACATCGTGTAATTTGAAACTTTAACTCGCAATTTACCGATAAGCGTCACGAGTGCCGAGCCCAATTAATTTGCATATTGCAAAAATCAACTTGACCAACGTAACAAGCTCGTTAGATTATAGTTTGCGTCGGAATTGTTGATAATATTATAAAATTTACATTAGGGATCGCACGGGCTCTCGCGATTAAGTAGAAAAGATAAGTCTAATTAATTCGTACTAATTATTCTGAAGATTACGACTCGAGCTCCAGATCTGCATTTATGCTGATAAGTAAGATCTACATAATTAGTCCTGTGTTGCGTTGAAAATCTGAACCTTAATCCATATTTATCTGTAGTAAATTCTTCTCGTCTTCTGTTAGGTCGTATAAAATAACAGAGTGAAAATGAATCTTTATTCGCCCGGTGGCGAGTGGTTCGAGCATGTTCACGAATATATTTAGGATGCGATGCGCATCGCTTCGGCAATGGGCGATACATTCGCGAGAATAAAAATCAAGCCGGACTAAAACTCAAGCCCCAAGCTGGCCTGCCACGGCATTATTTCATCAGGATTCCACCCGCGGTGATTGTTGGACTCACGGTCATTGTTCGGGACTTCGCCTTCCCTGCAGCTGCAGCTCGCGAAATGCATACCTCGATAGAGAGAGGGATGAGGGGCTACCGCATCGGCATGCAAGCTGCACACAGACGCGCGCTTAGGTATGACGTGCATGTTGTATATCTCAGGCATTGTGCATTAATACACGTCGCGATTCAGCGGCACAATTTTGAACGTACCGCACACGCGGCTCCAATGCCAGAATCAACGAATGTCAACCTGCATCGTCGGGAACGAACTCTGTTATAAATCTTTCTCTCGCGGCTCCAAATTTCGTTTTTATACTATTCAATTTTTTTTTTTCAACACGTATAATTTTCTCAGTCTCTCTTATGATACCGTAAATGTAATAAAATAAATAGAAACGTAGACTAGACGATGAGTGTAGTTAAGAGTATATTTACATTAAAGAGTTGCGTAACTTTACGGGGGGATGATATTAACAGACTACACATATTTACGTATTATCACTGTGTTAGTTTTATATTAACTCGAGCGTCGAGCTGCGAAAGAACAAAGCAACAGCAATATCCTACCCTCATAGCTTGAAGTTAATGGCAAAGTAATCCTACGCGACACACCCTTATTTTAAACACACCCTTTCTTCGAGGGGTCTTAACCCTTCGGGGCATAATGCTCTGTTTTGTGGCAGGTTACTTTCAGTTATATTCAATAGTCTATCTTGCTGGATGAAAAACTGACATTTTTAAGAGAGAAAGCCAAAAGCCATTTAATATGTTGAGCGATTGTGTCAAATAACGGAATAATTTAGCAGGCTAAATTAATTAGTTTACATGGTTATAATATGTGATGATTAATCTTTGTTTGCAAATTCAACATTTAGTTACAAAACTGTATATCATTAATTTATGCATTCCTGAAAAGTATGATTATTAAGTCACATCTAATAAAATAAATAGGGATAATATGTACACAGATGTAATTTAATTATAAATATATTAGGCATGCATTTTTTTAATATACTATTACATTAGAGCACCAATCGAACACTTTTCGCAATACAAACTCTCTTATGCAATTTATTTAAAAAAACGTATAAATTTATAAAGCCTGAATGACAGTTACGACATCCCATTTAATGGAAGATACAAGTAGTTGGATAACCTTGAAAGTCCCTTAAAAGCTCCTTTACAGTAACTGCTTCAGGATCAAGAGTTATACTCATACGAGATAAGCCTGCGTGAGATAAACTCATTGTCAGAATCAGGCAGTAACATTTAACGTTAGATGTACGGATATGAATACGAATGTACTGAGCGATAGCGAAGTTCCTACGGCGTTTGAGACGAGATACTCCATAACATGTGCACCTTATCCCATCGTGTCGTCCAACCCTTATTCCCGATTTAGCCGCGTTGTCCCCCCTTTCCCCTTCCGTTGTCGTCGCCCGCTCGACAGGTATTCGAGCGTATCTGCGTGCGTACTATCGTATCGCCTCATCGCCAGCCAGGTTGACACTCAGGCTCCGGTATAGATATATCGTAGCGTCGAATAAATTTGCGAACGCGATGACTCATCATCGGATTCACGGACGCGCGAATAATGCGACTACCTGAGCGCGGCGTCGTGTTGACGCCTACGCGTCGCGTGTTGAACGACGTATCGTGATCCATCGTACATTCACGCGAACCAACGACAAATTTGCATGACCAGATCTGTCCGAACGGGGCCAGTTTGTGCGATCGCTGACGAGGCGAGAGCGCGGAATCGAGCCGGCGACGGGCGAGCGAGGACACACATTTCGCATCGCGGTAGTCACATCTGCCCGATGCATATTAGAGCGACACATCGCTGCCGAGGGAGATAAAGTGTAAAGCGAGAAAGATTTACGACCGCGTGCGGAGTCGGTATATATCTCACTTTGATCGCCGAGTGAAAATAAAGCGTCACCCGCTCGCGGGAGTTATTAGGGTAATATCAGGCAGTGATTTTCTTCTTGAGATATGGAAGACGGGAAGAAACGCGACGTAAAAAAGACGGCGTTTAATCATATCCTTGACTAAAAGTAAGATAAGATTACTTCTATAGATTCCTTCGGGGATTTGCAGTTTAGAGAGAATGTGCGCGAGTCTTCTTTCATCTTCTTTCATCTTCTTTATTTATTTCAATAAAAGCGCGCAAGATATCGTCTCTCTGGCTCTTTCGCCTTGGAAACTTTTAATATCTGAAGAATTGTATGATAATGATGTCGTTTTAACGAGGGTACACGTGCGCCCGCGTACAGCGACGTGTTACAGACTTATGACGATAATTAGTCGAAAGTACCATGCGCATAGCTGCCATTTATGACGGAAATCCGGGAAGGGGAACGTTGTGTCGGCGACGTCGACGTGTAATTTCAGGCGCGCGCGGTTGCGTTATTTTAACAACGAAGCAAACGTCAAATCATGTGGAATTAACTTGCGCCGGTGAAACCTGCGCGAACGATAATAGAAACATATTTCCCGTCGATCAGCTCGGGAAAGTCCGCGCGACGTAAATCGAGGATAAAATTCGTGCGCGCCTGTCGCATGGCGCGCGCTGGGCTATAGAGTAAATTTGGACGCGACTCTAAAAGCGGCGGCCTGATATCAGATTTGAATATTTTCGCATTAACAACCCGAAATATCCCCGGCCTGTCGGCCGTCCTGACGCTCGTTTTTCGGCGATATCGATAATATTATCCGGCCGTCGGCAAACCCGGTGATATCGGAAAATACAAATGCAACGCGAATATCATTGAGCTATAGTGTATTTATCAGATTTACATATATGCGTTATTATTTCCACTAGATAGAGAGCGAACGAGAGAGAGAGAGAGAGAGAGAGAGAGGGGCGAAAGCCTGCGAGCTTTTAATGAGAGAGCAAAAGCGATTATCCTCGCCACTTTCATCCCGATTCCGTGAACTCCAAGGCGATTAATCGACGAGGGCTGCGAAACGGTAGTTGTCGAGTATGCGGTGGTTGAGGACACTAAAACTATTCTCGACCACGCGTTGCGAGGGATAATTCACTTTACGGAAACCTGGCGGTCCACGGATGCTTATATCCGGCAAAATAGTCGGCAATGCGATTTCGATGTGTCCGGCAGCGAAAACTCGGTCATTGCATTCCGGAAACGTGTCGTCCAGATTGCATGGATCGCAGCTGCCTCTTCCATAAAAGTGTAGAAAACACGTGATTCGTCGGACCCGAAGCACAGCAATTTGAAATAAAAGAGCGACAAAAAAATCACGTTTCTAAAAGTCAAAAAGAGGAAAGGTAAATTCGGAAGTCGCAAAACCGTTTTTCCGCATCGGTGATAGAGATTATTTTCACGGGAAACATGAATTTTTTTTTTTAATGATAATTATGGTTAACCTAATGATGCATATAATTAAGTTAATCATATTTGTTGCTAGAAATATTATAAAATTATGATTAGATCCAAAAGTAATTATATTTTTCTCTTAATGTATAATACTTATGATATTTTTATATTTTCTCATGTGTGTCATTTTGTCACAATTTCCTTTATTAAAAAGACTATTTTGATGGTGTAGATACATATTTCTCCAAGTAAAAGATTTAATTATTTTTGCTGTTAAAAAAACATGAGTGTAGTAATTTAAGTTCTGTTTTAACACGACACCAAAGGAAGTCGTGAATCTCGTGACACGCTTTACGGCATGAATACGATGAATTGGAATAAGCAGTCGAAAATCGAGATTGACAATAAGAATGAGGAAAAGGGAGAAAAAAAGAGGGAGATAAGAATCAAGGGTGGGTCCCGCGGGGACAAATGATGAACGCGCGTCACGTGTAAAGCGCATCGATCCTCGTTGGCGGAGCGGCTTGTACACGGCCCGTTACGCGCCCGGCCTTCTTTAACGAGCTCTCATTATCGCTAGATTATCGTATAAGAGGATTTGACGTCGTAACTGGCAGCAATGAATCCATTGACCACGCCGACGAACTAATGACGGCCCCGTCATTCATCGGCAATCGACGGCGTGCGAGCGCGTAGGTGCCGCGCCGTTTCGCGCCCTCGTGGCTTTGTCTCTTCATTCTCACCGTGCGTTTAATGCTAAACGCGCCTCTGTGTCTCTCATCTCACGTTCATCTCTCTCGAAACGAGCTCCTCGTGTCGAGCAAATTACAATGGAATTCAAAGACCGATTATTATCATTCGTTATAATTATACGCTGAAAATGTTTTTTTTTTTTTTTAAGGAGGTTTTTAAACGAAGTGAATATTTTTTTTAATACAAATGAGAGGCGAATAATGGCTTTTAACTTTATCTAACTATGCATGTATATATTATGTAACTATATATATGCGTGATTCACATTTCATCGAATATGATCTTTGTACCAGATGGATAAAATTAGGGATTGTATGACCGCATTTAATAATTCTCTTGATATCCTATATGAAAATGAGAACGTAGCCCTTTGGTTAATCTAATCTCACGTTAAATATGCCTGTTTCACCGATTGTCGTTCCAACGATCGTGCACTTTCATATGCGATCAGACAACTATATTTTGATATCAAATGAAGCGTTAAACAGAAACGAGAATGCCCAGATTTGTTTCTGAAAGATTTCACAGTTTTTTTTTATTTCGTCAAAGCTCGGCTGACATGACGAACGATCGAGGTTCACGCAGCTGAGACGCGTTCGTACGCATTTGTGCACGCACGTCGTGTCCCTGGCCGTACCAGACGTCGTACGACACGACGTCCTTCTGCGCGACATTGCGTCGATTTAACACCCGATGAGCATACGAACATAACGCCCAGATAATCGATCGCCGGATCGCCGCGCGGCTTGTTACAATGTCAGGTCGCGAGAATTACTCGACGTGACGAGCTTATTCGTCAGCTTCTCTGGGAACGCTCGGGGATCATGTAATCTTCGGGTAATAAACGAATTGAACACCTCGATATATAAATCGAGGCACACTTCGTTCAATAAAATTATCCATCATCTAATAATCAATAAATAATACCGCATAAATTGCCGTGAGAATAAAACCAGAGCGAGGTTGAATAATGAAATTTAAGCGCGAGATTAAAGTAAATGTTGGTTGAATTATAAATCATTTTTCAAGCTCGGGCTAATGTTTGTGCTAGAAAAATGTTTTATGAAGCACGCGAAACGAAAAATAATATGCGTTAATTGCGGTTTATCGTGATTGATGAACGATAGTAACCGTCGAAACAATAATGCAGTCCCATAATATTGACGAAAAGTATATATCTGTATTTCGAAATGATAGATTAATTTTCAATTGTGTCAAAATAGAATTGTAATTTCATTTTTAAGCTTTCCCATTAGGCATCAATAATTTCAAGTAAACTCATGAAAGCCATTTTTGATACGCGAGGCCACTTAGCGGATAATTTATGAAAGTGGGATCACTCTTCGCCGGCTCTCCGAGCGAGTTATGAATTCCGAGAGTTCGCTTAACTCTCTGATATCGTGGACGCACCGTTGAGTTCTTTATAGGGATATCTGGACTCTGATAAAGCGCGAATATCCCGTAAAAGATGCACCACGCGCGCACGATACATATTGCATTCGAGGACGCTCACGGTTTGGCGAACCTCTCGTAAATCTCCGTTCGCTATTTATCGAGATTTATTCAGCCAAACACTCGGCGCGTCGTCGCCGCCCGTTCGCGATATGCCCCGCCGGGGTATCAAAGCGGAATTTTCGCCGGTCTCTCGCCGCCACCGATCTTTGTCTACATCGAGGCCATAAGTTACGCGTACGCGTTTTGCAAAACGAATTCTGCAACACCAATGAAATATGCATGCACGTACAGGCTTTCCTCGATACAGTTCTTCTTCCGATTGGGTGTTTTCGTGACTTATCATAGTGAATAGAGTAAAGTATCTCTGATTTATTGGTACGATCTTGCGGAGCAGAAAAATTCTACAAGCCACATAAAAATAACTATGATAAATAACGATAAGCGATGTTTCTGACCTTTATGACTAACAAAGAGAGCAGAATTACAAGAAAAAAAAAACAAGTATACCCAAAGAAAAATATCAAGAAAACTTTATTAATAAATGAGTAGGGAAAGAGAGGAAGGAGGGAAAGGAAGGAAGAAAGAATATACAGAGAATAATTTCTTTCTCTTTATAAAAAAATCCGGGGAAGCTATATGCATAATCCGCATGTATATCTCTTCTCTTCGTATTATATCACGCATTCCCACGCAGAGTAGATGGAAAAGCTTCATTGCCGTTTCAATTCACGCGGCGCACCGCGGTGCGCAGATGGGAAAATAAAACCGGCTCTCTTTATTTCATCTACGTGCTACATTCAACATCTCGATGGACGTTAAACCGTGTTCCGCCGATCGCCATGTTGAGCATTCTGCAGCGGCGGAATTCTCTCCCAGCTACGAACGAGTAACGAGCTGCAACTTGACTCGAGCTGCACGCTCTTCCCCGCCCTGCCACTCTCCTCTAGCAACTAATGTATGTAACGTCAGGTCCATCGTTATACTCGCGAGGGATCATTAGCGCGAGAAGAAGGCGAGAAGTGCGCGAGTTTGTACAACTTAGGGCGAATTTACGCGTTTCACTATTGGCAACTGTGCTGAATAAATTATTTAACACACAGGGAAAGCGAATCGTGTAAACGGTATTTCCGCAAAAGTAGCGGCATATTTTCCGCTTTCGCTTTATGCAATATGTAAAACAGTATTTTTCTTCTTGCATCTAGAGATCGTTTAAATACTTCGAAATCTATTTTTGCCACGTAAGAATCTGATTTTACAGTTTTTTTATCCGATTTCTTAAAAATTTCTTTAAAAAAGTCGGATTTTGTTTATTTAAAGAATTGCTACATTAAATTTCGATAAAAATTGAATCTTCTTCGGAAAGACGGTCAAGATACTATCTATTCATATCCGAAGCTTAATTTATGAAGATATATTTTAAATTGCTTATGAATGAAAAGCATTCATTTATCTGATTTATTCTATTTCGAATAATTTAGTTAAGACAGCACGGTTCGATTTTATATAGACGAATCGTCGCATTTTCAAGGATATCTTAATGAAAGCTGTGAGAGGAAGTTATATCTGGATTAAAAATCATCTCGTTGAAAAATAGTAGAGATCTGTATACTGCAGACTTCCTATGAAACGTCGTTAAGTTACGAGAAGTATGTCGAGAGCAGTCGCGCTTTTCGTTTCGCTTAACGGCTCTGTCATGTTTCATATCTCCGGCATACGCGCGGTATGATGGATAGGAGAGCACGCGATTAGTAGTTTGCTGTCGCCTTCTCGAACGAGACCGTGCTTAATTAGACAGAATCAGGTCGCCAAACAGATAGGAGAATATCTTTCATCGATCGAGAGATTCTGATAGACTTTAGACATGTTTTTTTAAGTCTTATGCTTATCATTTAAATTTTTATTATGGACGGCTCGCTTTCAGAACGGATCTATATACTTATCTTTTGAGTTGATTTGTTTTAATGAGATACATGTCAGATAATTAGTGACATCTCATTGAATTTTTTGTTGCTTTAAACGGATCTGAAGTTGCCATCCCGAAATGCGAATTTTTATAAAATTGATACGGCATTTGATTATTCATAATTTGTCTACATTTGTCTTTAAATAATCCTTTTTATCCTTGTAAAAAAAATTAAAAATAAACATAAAAAGTTTCATTAGCGCTTTAAAGTGCGTTTTTATTTTAATTATATGGATAAAAATGTTCAAATAAAGTAGAGAGTAAAAAGAAGAAACATGTAAAATAATTTTTAACAAATTATTACCTATTTTAAATTCTTATGTCAAATAATAAAACGTGAAAAAAATTGGAAAAAAACGTTTCAATATTTTGAAAAAAGAAAAGAAAAGAGTAAATAATATTATTGACGGATAAATGTGGACAATCGGAATCCATATACATAGAATTAAAAAAAAAACGCATTTAGAGATATTGCTAATGAAATTTATTTACTTTTTGCAAGATAGACAAAAACGATTATTTATGGCCAATTGTGGACAATAAAATATCAATTTTATAAAAATTTACAAACTTAGTTTAGATGTACAATATTAAATTCTAAAATAAAGTAATATAAATATAATTACACAGTACACTAATAAATATTTTAATTGCAAACAAGAAAACAGTAAAGTTAAATTGAAGAAATAGAGATGCATCTTAGAGAAAAGTTTGTCGTATTTAGGGTTAAGTGTTACTCGATTTCCTTCGTTCGATTCAAATTCTTTCACGGGAAGTCACTCTTTCTGGAGAGCGAAACTTTAAGTTGTCTCTCCCTTGGAAAATTTGTGTTCGCTCCAGTTTTATTATCGAGAGATTCGTCTCCTCGAAGAATAAAATTCTAATATAACGTCCCATCGAATCAATCTCAATTTTTAGGCGGTCACTGGAGAATTTTATCGAGATTCGTTTTCAGAGAATAAAACTTTTGACCGGATTCTCATTAATAGCAGATTTTATTTTCGTGAATTACTGTTGAATTCTCTACTGATAAAATTCTCAAGTATAGACCAAACGTTTTTTTACGCTTTTTCGTCGCAAAACATAAGTTTTAAGTGACTAGATACTATTATCACGCGAGCTTACGTTTTGTCACGTCATATTACATTTTGCACGTAACGATAATATTGGTTTTCTGGAATTGATATAAAAGGGTCCAAAATTGGGCAACCGTATAATCGGGTAACTACAATTTGAATTATTTAATATAGATTTAAATAATGCATTTTACTGAAATTGCGTGATATTGATGACCGGCGCGTGTGATATTACATCATGTGATGCCTTTTCCTGATGCAGTGCACACATTTTGAAAAGTGCCGCGTCACGTCACGTATATCGCTTTAACACTTTACACACGAGATACACATGCGGTATTCGACGAAAAAAAAGGTGCATACCGATGAGTATCAGCGCATAAAACAGGAAGAACAGGAATAAATTAGAGATTAAATGAGAGATACAAACGGGTGATAACTTTATTAACGCCATTACACATAATATAACGTACGCCTTATCTTTACGCGCGTCAAATTCTTTTCCTTTTACAACAGCCGTGTCTGGGAAAGGACTTGGACGCGAAGTACCATTACGTAGTATCACCTACACGCCAATGATCTCCGTCAAGCCGAGATAGATTCGAGTACTGGCGGTTGTTGTCTCGATGGTGTGTTTTCCGTTACACAGTCTAACTGTACAAATACACCAGCGCAGCGTTTATTTGCATTCTACTTTCACCGCTTCTTGAATTTTTTGCCCGCCCTCACCGTGACGGCAGTCGAGCGAATTTGAAGCCCGCACTTTCTCCGCTCGCGCAATTCGTCGGTTTTTTGCACGTGCGCACACATACACCGGTCCCCGTCGGCGGGATTTAATTTAAACGAATTCCGGCGAATCACGAAGGTCGACGTTTGCAACGCGGTATATTGCCATTCCTGAGCGGCACGTCGGGGAGCACGATCAAACGAACGGGACGTGCCCTCGCCCGGGCCCGGGCGCGGGCGCGGGCGCGGGCGCGGACGCGCAGGTTTATCTGCGATTTCGCCGTGGATGGCAATCTGCCGCGTTCTCTCGGCGCTGCCTAAAGGATAAACGTCGCGCTAAGAAGGTCGCCCAGGAGAAAAGAGAGAAAAATGGAGGGTACGACGGAAGCGTTGCGATCGTTGCGGGGAGGATGAGGATGCGCGGCGCGCATGGAATACCGAGGATTCTTATCGGGACTTGGTGCACGATTTATCGGTTTAATTAGAAAACGCTCCGTGTATTAAAACGCTCGGGTGCGAGTACTTGCTATGTTGTCAGCAAAATCTCGGTATATTGTGCCGGCGAGCTGTAACGGAAGGCACACTTCTCGTAAAAATCCCCGGGGAAAGAAAGCTTTGTCCAAACTTTATCGAGACAGGTAGCGCTTATCAGGATGTAATTAGGTAATATAAGTCAGCTATAAATGAATAATTAAATAAATATAGATGAATAGAATCTAAAAACTGTTTTTAAAAAGGCAGTAAAAATTTATAATTTTTTTTTTTACTTGTGTCTGAAAGAAAAATTAAAAAGGAGCTTAATGAGCTCGGTTGACGAGTGTTGGCTTTCACTGTCACAATGTTAAGGTTAAGGGTAAACGCGCACAGTCGATTAACGGACACGCTTGCCAAGAGGCAAGATCACACGGGCACTCTTTTCGCGTCGTATTTCCGTGCTGGCACGCCTTCGTAAACGTGACACGCACACGGCTTCGTGAGGTGGAGCACGTGCTTAAAGTCGAGACTTTTTCGACGATGCGGCAGCATCTGTCAGCGGACGGTATCCGTAGAAATAAAATAAACCTGCCGCTGGGAGGAACGAAGTGGTATGTGCGAAGGATAGATGGAGGGAGGAATGGGGAGACACACGGTGAAAGCGCAGGAAGGAAGGAAGGAAGGAAGGAAAGGAGGAAGGAAGGAAGAGAGGAATGGGAAAAGCGCGACACACAGAATCGAGGATACCTACGCCTGTCTCCCCACTGCCTGTACTCTTCTCCCTCCCAGCTAACCCTCGGGATTCTCATCGACCCTCCTCTCGCTACCCTCCGGGATACGAGAACACGCTGAGATTTCCTTCGAAAAAGACGCGTGATATATGGTGCGGCGTTGAACCGTTTTGCTCGTTCGAACGCGAACGGACGCCGTCACGCGAACAAAACGATCCGCGAAAGAGTATAATTCAGTCGGCTATAAACCGCGCGGCAGAATTTCCGCCTGGTTTGGCCGGCTACGGACATTTTTAACCTTTAAGCGGCGTGAAATATTTCGGGGTGGAAAGAGCGAACTATGAACGCGCAGGCACTATGTACGGTTGCAAATAACGGGCTCGCATTTTATACGTTTCTTTCGGAAGATATTTTTTAAAATTAAATTTGGTTGCTTGCGTGAATTCGCGTAATTACGAAAATTGAGAATACTTTCGTGAAATTTTTCATGATGTTTTAAAATCGTTGTATTTTCCCGTTTTGATATTCGCCGAAAAATGTAAATTGCGATAATCCCGAATTTACGCAAATTTCAACGCCATTAAGCATGAGCACATGTAATGATAGTAATCGTCAGTAATGGTCGCGTCACTGGTTGATATTGATTATCCATATATATTAAAATTCACATCGAAACACTACTCGTCTAAATTCGAAAATTACGACGTATCAAATATAACAGTTTAAATTTATCGGTTTTTAAGCGAAAAATTAAAATTATTTCAACATTCGGAAAAGTATAGAAGTTATATTTAGAAAATGTAAAACATATTCCGTAAAAGGAACAATTATCAAACGTAGCTCAATCGATCATTTGAGACTTTGCATTTTAAACTTAATTTAATTAAACTTTAACTTAATTTAATCTAAAACTAATTGGATTAATTTATTTAGCTTCTACATAGTTTAAAAAATTCTACTTATCTTTAACTCTTCTGGGAAACTTATCGAATGATACGTCTTCCATTGCGCGATTACAAAGAATCAGTCTTTGGGATACCCTCTTTCATTCCCTTTCATCTATCTTTTCGGTCGAATGACCTGACTTTAACATAGCAGACGAACCATTCCAATATCCAAGTAGATTTTACAGGATCGCTAAGAAGGAATCCGATTATTGTTCACTTCCGTGCACATCCTCCCGTGATTATCCCCGTTGCATGCACAGGGTGGCGAGCAAATACGGACCAAGTTCGGGAATTTGTCTTCTTTTTCGCAAAATAGCTTTCTACGTCGAAACTACGAAACCTTGTAAACATCTTCAAAAGCAGTTACTAACTGGTGATTTATATTCATGAAGTAATTTGCAGACGTTCATAGTTTTGGGAGATTATTTTGTTGTATATTAACGATAAATTCGCGCTTTCTTTCTTCCTTCGCGCTACTATTTTAGCTTGCATTTTCAGAGAATTTTATCATGTTAATATAAACTCGATAAAAAAAACAAGACGGAATTAAATATAAGATAGATAATATAATACTTGAAATTTAATTAATCACTTTGCAGTAATGAAAACTGACAGGAATAAAATACTATAATTATATATATAAAACATTAAACATTTATCGCTTGTTAAGAAAGTTTTAAAAATTAGATTTTGAGATAATTTATATCAACATACTTTTTTCGCAGTAACTTAAATTTTTAAATATGTAATACTTTTGCTTGTAGCAAAAATTTTTTCGTGTTAGTCCTGAAAAAATATGACATTTTAATTTATGTCCTTTATATCAAACGTCAAAGATTTCCAAGTCTTACAGTGATATTTGTACACTGAGAGAAAAATATAATTACTTTTGGTCTCAACCATAATTTTATAATATTTCTAATGATAATTATGGTTAACATAATGATGCATATAGTTAAGTTAATCATATTTATCGTTAGAAATATTATAAAATTATGGCTGAGGCCAAAAGTAACTATATTTTTCTCTCAGTGTAGTAGTCCCGTAAAACTTGTCACATGGCTCGAAAAACACTGCTCCCGTTTCAGCACCTCACGTTTTTCCGGATATCTCGAGCGGATCCTCGCATGCACACAGACGCGATGGCCAAGATATCTTGGCCAAAGTATCTTGGTCACGTGCGTGCGTGTAGGTATATCAACGCAAGCGATAAGACTTGCGAGCAAGATCATTCACTCCGGCTTAAGCTTCCAGGCTTAAGTCCGCTTTCCTTCGCCTAGGACGGGTTATATTGCTGGCACTTTATTTCGGAGGACCTTCGTCCTCGACGTTATCGCACCGGGATCCAGCTTGACTATCGATCGCGTCCGCCGAGACTCCTCCTCGCTTTCGTCCTGCCTCCTCGCAAGGCCACTTCTCCTCGGGCACGCAATCCTTTCTGCGGTGTGCATATCTTTGCTATACACACACACACGCGCGTGTATACTCGAGAGACCGGATTAAGCGAATCAGGGTTTGGTGGATTGAATTTAATATGGTGATTACGTCCAACGAAAACGCGCATCCCGTCTTGCTCTACTCTAAGGGAGGGAGAAAGTACCCTGCGCGGAATTCAATTCGCGCTAGCTGTGGGCTTGGGTGTCAGCTTAATGCGAACTGAAGACAACAAGGGATTGCTATTTAACTCTTTGTAATACAAAATAATTCGAGGAAATGTAATGAACATCAAGTAATTTGTTTTATATTAAAATGTTTTAATTTATATTTAATGCTTCGTGAAATTATTTTGCAATGAAATAAGCAACTTACATACATTAAACATTTAAATGTATAATTAGAGGAGATCACCGTTTTATGATGTTCTGTAAATTTCTGAGAATTTAATTTAACAGTTTGATATAAAAAATAAGTACTTGTAAGCGTCGTAAAATATCGCGGCGGAATCCGCTTTCTCTCTTATAATGTATGTATTTAGAGAAATGTTTCGATGTGCAGAATGAATATAATTACTTCGGTTGTCAGGTTATCGGCAGGATACTATTTATGAGATATAATAGATGAATAGTTAGAAACACGTTACGTACTTAATTAGTTCTGTCTAATTGGCCATTTTAATTTTTCCCGCTTTCTTTTGTAACGTAAGCACGTACATGCAAAGTATATCACTTAATGTTTGACTATCATAAATGATTAAGTGGTAGCGATTTATGTCAGTATGTCCCGCGGTTTTTAATGGATCGTACTACGGCTCCAATTAAAGTACCTCGATAAATCACCGAGAGATAATTCTACAGGTATTAGAGATATATTACCGCGTCGTTACATCGTATCAAATGAGATCGTTACATTTCTGCTAATTGCACCGTAGTAATATAGTTCTTATTCCCCATTGCTTCTGGCGTATGTACATACGTCACGTGTACACAAAGCCTAAATAATTGTCAGAATATAGTTTTACTGAAATTTAATTAAATATCGGCCAATTTAAATAAATGGTTCAGTTATCCGTATCGATTTTCGAATACATACGCGTTCGTGCAATAAATTTTGCAGATATATACTTTACATTTATTTTATATCTCTAATTTTTGTTGTAAAATTTTGTAAAAATATTTTTATGTGTATAATAATATTTTTCTCGTATATTGCCATTTTAAAATTTATTCATAAAATTATGAACAATTTATCTCATAATTTTTTTCAAGAGGAAAAACATTTACGATTACTCATGTCGATTTTGCTTTTACGAAAATTAGAATTGTTAGATAATCGATCTTGCGATCCGTAAGATCGTTATTCGAGTAAAAACAGGCGCCAACAAATTAGCTCCACTTTGCCAGCGAAGATCATCAGCATTCGCGGCAGCCTTTTTACCAAAACTTATCCGCTTTGAGAAGTTTCTCTGTTTCTCCGGCAACGGGTGCGCGCACACATTGGCTCCGTAAACCGGCCTTTCCTTCGTTAAGACTCGCCGAGCGTGCCTTCTCCGCCATCGTTCGCCGCGAATCGTAAACGTAATTTAACTTGCGTCGCGCCTCGAAACCTCGAGAAGCAAGAGAGAAAAGGAGACGAATAGCGAAAGGGATAGGAGAGAAGGACAGAGAGAGAGGGGAGAGGGGGGAAGAGAGAAAGAGAGCTTCTCTCTGGTCGCATCTCGCGAGAACTTTGCCTCGAACCTGGATACTATCGGGTAAGATACCTACGCAACTACCTGTTGTGCATAATTTACGTGCCTCGTCGTCCAGCGGGCGACTTAACGACGCGATTCCATGTTAAACTCCGCCGAAATCAGCTTACTTGGCTTCTCTTGCGACGAGAATCGATTGTCGCAATTTTGCCGGGAATGTCGATCAATGTTCCGTCCCTCTTCTCATCCCGTCTCGTCGCGTAATCGTCTTGATCGTGAACAATCGATGTACCTCGAATCACATCAACGAGCGTTGGATTTGAGTACCACACTTGATCGCCCGTGTCAGTATGTTTCCGCTCGGTTACACAATTTGTCGAAAACCTTACCTGATAGCCTGCAATCGGTTGTGACATAAGCTTTCATGTATTATTTATGAAAGAGCTCGCTGTCTTTTCTTTCGAGATGCTTGACATTTTGAGATTTTATCTTTTGAAATGTATCCTGACGTTTCAAGTACGATATCTGGAAAAAGTTTCGGTATATAATATTATTTAAATTATTTACGTTTTAATATCTTTTTTTACTAAATATGTAATATATTAATGTGTTTTGAAATTACAATGTTTTAGCGTGGAAAAATTAGCAATATTTTTCTTGGATATATAATGGATATATAATCTTTGTTTAATAATTTCATGATCTTACATTCTTTATATTAAACAGTAATAAATTTTATCTATAATTTCCTCGAATTTCTCGAAAAAAGAAATAAGCCATATTAATAGTTGAAACAAATCATAGATAGAGAATAATAATAAAAACAATATTCTTTATTTTTTATTACGTACATATATATATATATATATAATTATGAAAAACATTCGATTGACATTTTGCTAGAGTTTTTTTAACATAAACAAAAAATCTTAAGAACTTATCTATAATTTTATGACAACTTTAATTTTAATTAAAATAAAAATTCTAATTTATTTTCTTAAATAAATTGCAGCAAAATTTTAAAGATTCTAAACTACGGTTACATATCCATAAAGATGTCGAAACGCTTAATCTTGGCTAAATCCGAATAGGGACAGTTGTTAAGAGATCCCAAGGATATATACGATATACATATAAAGCGAGTCGATCCTCCGGAGAACACTATTGCGGTTAACTTGCTCCGTCGCTTGCGATATCGCGCAGCATCCATCCGGATGTGTGCCGAACAACGCGTCCCTTCCCTGTACGAGCGACTAGAACTACGATGTCCTGGAACCCAATCCGCTAAACTTGGCCGAACTCGATTTCGTCGGGCCGCGGCGTTACAGAATCGAGCGAGTTGACACTCGGACGGACGGAACTTCGTTTCCATTTCCAGTTCGACACCGTGCTATCGATAGCACATCCATACAGTGATCTCGTATGTCGACTCGCTTGTCGTACGCGACGACTTAATCGCTTTTTACAATCTAGAATATATATATATATATATATATGTATATATATATATATATATGTATATGTGTGTGTCTATTTCCAATTTAAATAGTTTAAAAAAAATTAATCGTATCCTATCTCGAAAAATTTCTGGAGGCTATTTCATTTTAAAGACATTTTTGTTTATACTGCAGGAAACTAATAACATTTAATGATTGTTTTTCATTTTATTCAATATGTTACAACATATACACACATATAAACTTTTATATAAGTATTGTTAAATTATGAAAATTGTTAAAAATTTCAATAACTTGAAATAATTAAAAGTTGAGTTTAATTTAATTATAATTAACTTTTTTATACAAAAATTACTCATTAAAAATTTCATGTTTCAAATATATATTTTCGCGAATTACATTCATTATTTACATAAAATCTAACATTTATGCGAAAAATGTTTCATCCTAATATTTATATTATTCACATTTACCGAACGAACGTTTGATCATAAAAAAACGAGATGGATGCATGTTATGTGTCGGATCATGTAAAATACCGTCAAACGGCATCGAATACGGGATATTTTTTCAACAAAATGTTGAGCATTTTAAAAATGTTGTCCATTTTATATCGTCTGCGCTTATAAACATTCTCTCGATAATCAATTCAGGAGTAAAAACAAGTTATCACGCTGTATTTCGCTGAATCTACGAAATGCTTCCAAGTTCTAATAACTTTGCTTGTAGATTTAATCGTTTCTTGATCGAAATGTTCCTCCTCGCAATCATGGAAACTGCAGTGCTGGATGGTCAGACTCGACCAAATTCGGTTTGGCGAGCCGAACGCGCGCCATAGAAGCATTACGACGTTTCTGCGCGGGCGGCTCGTCGAGGTCGCTTCGAATTGGAGTTCAATTGGAGATTGACCCCTCCAGCGCGATACTTCTGTAATTACATTTCGCATTCCTCGGCGTTACGAGCGACTCAACGAGCGCCGAACGAGCGCGACAACGCTCTTGGTCGACGGGACCGGTTCTGTTCCCCGGTCAGTCCGCGAATGTTCGCCTCACACAACATGCGCATTGCTTTCAATTAAAACGGCGAATGCATAATAAACATCGTCGCTTTCGCGCAAACATCGTCCGCTTAGATATTTGACAAATGAGAATAAAGCTTTAACGTTTAGTGCTGAGTTACATTTGCTGGATATTTCGTGTATTATCGTTAATGTAGAAAAGTATTAACTCAGAAAATTGACATAATATATTATTTTATATAGTTATACTTATATGAAATAATTAGATGCATGAGATGTGTTTATAATTATCTTTAACATGCACGGAATTTCTACTTATCTCGTGCGTGTTTCATTATGTTTTATATTTTTACTAATCTCTCTTATGAAATTAATACTTGCTCATAAAATCGCAACTTGTTTTATATCACTTTTTTATATTCTTTCTCTGACATCATTAAGTACAACTTTCTCTTGATTAAAACCGAGTAATATAATATCGTATAAATCTCTTGACATGTAGAGTTGAGTTTGCAGTGAAACGACTTTTTCGTTAGCTAATTAATCTTCTTGTATATGCGTCTTTTACTTTTCTTTTATTCATTTATACTACGTTCTGATCATATGATGTTATACGATAAATTAAACGTGACATATCAGACATATTAAAAACAAACTTGTTATTATTAATTAATTTAATTTAAATGTAGCACATAAAGAATTAGCGCAAAAAGAAAGAAGCGCTTTGTGCAGTTTCCTGATTCAACATTCTACAGATTTATCAATGATGATGCGTAGGCGAGTGGCGCTTTCTCTTAGGACTGGGCGTGGTTTCTTCGAGTCGAGGCGTTGAAAGAGTTACGCGAGATGTATTCGGATTTATTCGTCGATCTGACCTACTATCGATGATTGCCATTATTTTCCTAAATCCCAAAGGAGTTTGTTGCCAAGCCATATAATGTGAGCTAAAATTTGCTTTTCTAAAAGTACCTTTAGAAAGATTCAACCATTATCCATCAAGAGAAAATTTTGAATTGTTCAAAGCGCAATCCTCTTTAATAATAATCTTCTTCATTCTCGTTTTATGTTTATACTTCCTTCATTATATTTTATTATTATATTTGACCTATGGCAGGAAAAAATTTTCCTGAAAAATTAAAAATTTATGAGATTATTCGAGATTATTACACTACGAAACCTTTTAAGGGGACCCTAAACCCTTTAACAAAGGTATTTACAAACCCTTTACCCGTTTCATCGGAGTGGGTTATTTGTAGATTATATACAGAGTGTCGAGTTTCTGTGTGATGGACCTAATAGTAACCCGAATGTCCTCGGAAAGGGCGCGTCGAGCGGTAGGTAGGCGCCTAATTTTCGAGGCTTGGTCAGGCCCCACCCGCGTGTCATCTTGAAACGGGTCCGTGCCTAATGAGACAAGATGGCAAGGCGACCCCTGAGTTCGCTGAGTTTACTTGTATAGAGGACAAACTACGAGGGAAATATGGGCGGTCGAGAGTGAACAGGCTAGGCAGACATATTGATGAGAAAGAGAGGCGGAAGGTACATAATAGAGTACATAATACAAAAAACGAAGATATGAAGGAACTAAGGTAGCCGCTGGCAGGTTCGAAAGGTCGGAGGGTA
Organism: Tetramorium alpestre; assembly: GCA_021460005.1. Lineage (NCBI taxonomy): Eukaryota > Metazoa > Arthropoda > Insecta > Hymenoptera > Formicidae > Tetramorium > Tetramorium alpestre. Next base: position 207,809 of record JAJVSH010000022.1, on the reverse strand, counting down.
ATGGCAGGTAGAAGTGGCTCGAGTACAAAGAAAGAAAGGAGAAACGTATTCTGCAGATACTCTCGAATTAACAAGTTGTAAGTCTCTTATGTCATATAATGAGACATGAAGATTACGGGAAAATATTTGCACAACGAACACAATTACTTATGCGCTATAACAATAATAATAATATTCTTTATCGAAGTATAAGACGAGCGGCTCCGTAAGAGGCTGCAGGGAAAGCTGTAGTACCAAGAATAATTGAAGCATTCAAGAACTAGCCTGAGTCGAGATCTCTGCAAACTTGAAACGTCCATTCTCTTTATACATATTTCTGTTCTATATTCTGTTCTATTTGAAAAATGGAGAATTAATTGACGTTTTTAACAGGAAACTCACGTATTTATTATATACCTAGTACAATAGTTACGAAAAACAATTTTTTTTCACGATTTTTTCTCGTTAAAAATGACAACGGTAGATTTTGAGTTGTAAACAAGAATTGAAAAAAGAATTCTTGGCTGAATTAAGGCTTTGTCACAAACATAAAGTTTCAGCTACGAAATATAACAATTTCCTCCAATAGAATAAAAATATAGATAAAATAGAGGTAGATTGAAAATAAAAAGAGACGCATTGGAGAGATAAAAGACTATACGAAGAGAATAGAATGTATCCTGAATGCTTCTCTCGCAAAGCTGATTCGGCGCGGATGAGGCCTCGCGGCTTTCCGCCGGAGATACCTGATAAGGATATTCGCGGAGGGTTGGAGGCAGGGAGGGAGCGGCATATCCTTTCCGACTGCGACTCGTGGAAATCGGATCCTTATCGCGGGTTGCAGTGCGAAGCATCGGCGGCCGAGGCGTTTCGTCGATGAGCGGCGCGCACCGATAAGATCTTCGGTTAAGTGATTTTTCGCCTCGACGGAGAAATCCTGCCGAGTCGCCGAGTTCGCGGTCGGAATTCGTTCCGATCGAGATACCAATCGGCGGGCCGAGGCTCGCGAGAGACCTCGACAGGACGGGGAGCGAAGGCGTGCGGGACACCGCTCGCATCGATCCGACTGTCGAGCGACCGCTGCGGAAAACGGTCGCGCGCGATCTCATCTTTATCTCGCTATTTATCGGCCGATTCACGATAATGTTAATGCGCGCGTTTTCAACCCCTTCCGTTAGTGTGTCTTTCACGGGAGATCCGATAGCGGATTATTAGTTGGACCCGAGGATCCACAGTTTGGATAATTGCCAGGACGATTGCCCGGGACGTCACCGATACCATTTCGTTTCCCTCACGAGATCGTCTTTCGTCGAACGCGCTCTCCAAAAGTCAGTGCCGTTGGAGATGCGATATCGGAAAATATTCTCGGAATATTCCGGGAATATTCTTCTCGGGGAATATTGTCAGGAAGTTTTGAAAGATGTACGTTCCACACAAACGTTTCAGATATCTCTGCCGTTCCGTAGAAATGGTTGGTAACGTAAATTCTCCTTTCAATAGGATATACTTAAATTGGCAAAATGTACTAACAAATTCGATTTTTTCAATGGCTCCATAGTACCCATCTTTGCGCTCTGTTATTCATTCACTTTTTTCTCGTGTCATTTTATTTTTTTTAAACGAATTTACGAGTATTTAATTTCTGCATATTTTCATCCAACAGGTTTATAAACGATGACTGATTAAGTTTGACAAGTATTTTTCTTCTCAACGAAATTTTACTCTCAACGAATAACGTCAGGGCATCTCGAGAATAATTTTGTTCTTGAACTGAATTCCTTCATCAACGCGTCCAACTATCCTCACTGAAAAAAATGGGTCCATTGCCCTTAATAGCGTTGGGAAAACACTTTCGGAACATCGCGCGCGCGCGCCTGCACCGTCCGACGAAGCGGACCGCGACGATTACCTGGGATTTCGAAACGGGCTTTTATGCCGCCCTGTCGAAGATAGAGAGATTATGGAAGCGCGCGGCGAGCGAGAGCCAAGAGAGAGAGAGAGAGAGAGAGAGAGAGAGAGAGAGAGAGAGAGAAAGAGACAGAGAGCGGATAATGTTTAGGGATCAAATCCCCCGAAAGCTATAATAAATTAGCGTCCCGTGGTGGTAGAGAAGGTACTATCGACCCGCTCGCCGCGGTCGAGAGATATCTAGGCATCGTGGAACACGTAACTATCGAGCGAGAGGTTCTTGTACCTGTGTGCGCGCGAGATACCATGCGAGGCATGGAATTACCAGCGGAACCGATAACAGCGAATTAAATCTCGGGGTATTATAACGGCGGGTTACCGGGAGTAACTTCCCCTTTTACGGCCGGAACCGGCGAGGACAAAAGATAAAAGTGAAGTCTTAAGCAGCGGATTTTTATACGACTGCCTTGCAGGTCCGTGGGTTCATCGTGGTGCTTCTTATCGCGGTACATCCCTTTTCCCCATAGATAACGAAAGATACCATTGCTGAGCGGTATAAGAAAAGCAAAGTTCCATTTTATTTAAAACGAAAGTGATTAACTTTAATGAAAATATCAGTCTTACGAATTAGGAATTAGCAGATGTTAAATGGACCATCATTTACCGCTACTTTGTAAATTACGGTTAATAAATATGATGTTCTTTAGTATTAAACTCCAGTTTTTGACTCTACAGCTGCAGATTTAAACGTCGCTTTATTCCTTTTTTGTTTCTTTACAAGAATACCTATAATATTTGAATTTGCGAAAATAGTGGCTATGACTAAGAAACACTATAGCATCCTACGATTATAATAACGCGGTTATATGTGGATTCATTAAACATACATGATATGGGTGGCATTAATAACCGCATAATTCATCAATCGCAATCGTACATTATGCACGACGTGGTCAATAATTAAATCGATCTCGTTACGACAAATGAGGTCATTTGACTTCAGTTATACGTCGCGGAAAAGAAAGAAGAGTACATCGATCCTTTCAAAGGGACAAGAACGAGAGCGCACGATCGCGAAATCGGCGGAAGAGAGTGTCATGCCCGTTATACACAACCAGCCGGCTTGCTCCTCTTTTCTTTTCTTTTTTTTCCTATCGGACCGGCGACGTGCGAAAGGCAGATTTAAGGTGGGTCCGTTCGATGCGGCGGGGTGCGACCATGGGGCGACGAAATTATACGGTGCTCGGGCCGATCCTCCGCGTAATACCACGTTATTACGGCGAGATTATTATTATAGACTGCCTATTAGCCGCTTAATCCGATCGAACGCTTTGTAACACGCTCTAGGCCGCGTTCCCACTTAATGCGACGATTCTGAGTCGCATGCGATATATACAATATATATATATACATATGTGTAGAGTGTTTGATAATTGGCCGTACACAACCGGGAAACAGTTGATTTTGCCGCTTCACGGCGCACATAGGCTAAGCCGATCTACAGATAACTTTCCCCGTATAAACAGTTGTGCATTTCGGTAATTCTCAGCTCAAGTTATTATGCGCCAAGCTTGTTATAACCATCGCATTTGAACCCTGTGCACCGTTTATTTTAAACGATAAGTAACTTGAGCGATATGGAATACTTTAATGGTTAACAAGTGGAATTTGTGCGTGTATACATTCTATCGGTACACGATACTAATTGTGAGTACGTTTGTACTTTCGATGATGAATAAAACTACGCATGATAATTCGAACTGTAGATGACTGTAGATGAATGAAAACATGTTAAAAAGAGTTGCTTGTACAAATCGATATTTATGCTAAAAAATCGATTTTTTGGGGGTTTCTTTACGCTGTTAATTATCAAGCACCCCATATGAAATGCAGTACGCCGTGCACGTAGCATCGTTCGTCCGGCAATCGATTCCGCTTGGCGATCATCGATCGAATTGATCGCAATCGAACGCGCGTGCCCTAACCGGGGAGATAGAGCGCGGCTCTCTTCTCGATACAAAATCAAACATTGGATCTGAAAGTGGTCATCATAGATTTAAATAATTGCATTCTGTATTCAGCGCGCAACAAAGGACATTGATTCCGCAGTTTCGGCGAGAAGTGACCCGTTATTAATTCGAGCTAAATTAAATTGTGTTCTTTATGCGAAGGTCGACGCTTCGTGTAAAAGAGAATTATGGAGATAAGATAAGAAAACCGATTCGAATTCAGTTGAACAGAAAGACAGTTCAGAAAGACACAAAGGCATTAACTTCAATTGAGGGTATAATCTAGCAATTTCTTTTGTAGCGAGAATGTTAATTAGTAGAATAAAAGATACGCCGAATCACGCGCGCGTGAAATGTCGAGGCGAAATGCTGAAAACAATTTAGGTCGAATAATTTATGTCGAAGAAGCAGGGACGGCTTGTTTGGAGCTGTGGAATATTTAACGACATGCACATTGTGGCATGTAGCTGGGAAAGGATGATATTCAAGGAATGTCTCCTCTTTGTGGACGTTTATCATTCTCTATTGATTGCGCCATGCTTGATAACGGTTTTCGCTTCCTTCTATGATGATCGAATATTATTATATTATTATCTCTGCGATTTCTGATACATGAATATTTCCCCCAGGCACAAGTTCTATTTATTCGATTATCATATATTTTATTGGACAATAACTCGAATTACGTGTCGCATTTTATTGATGCCTTCGGGACATTTCATGCGAGGTGTTAATCAGCAGCAATCTGTCAGTGCTTATCATTGCATTATCACCGACACAGTGTCTATCGATTATGTTACAATGCAGGTAAATGCGTTCGTACCCCATAAACATATCCGCCGCATACATTCCGTTTGTGGTTGATATATACAATTGTGAAATTAATCCTTTATGAATGAAGTCTATTAGACTCCGCATATTCCCAATTGTCTTGAAATCTCTTTAAATTACTTTAAATATTTATTATTTCTACTAATAAAAATAATTATTCTTCATTTATAATATTGGTTATAATAATAAAGTGAGATAAATGTCTGCGAGAAATATAGTATTATAAATCTTAGATTTTTATATAAATTTAAATTTATGAAGTGTTAACTTGGTGTTCATCAGTATAGATTAAGCTAGCAATGAATAAATATGCGTCAGAGCGATCTCACATCTTTTTTCGTAAAAGCAAGCCGGGCGAGCGACGAAGATACGGTTATGATTTACTCGCGAATGTCCCGGGAACGACTTCGCGACGAATATGCAAGCCGCGGAGCTTCGAGACGCGGGTAAAAGGCAAAAATACGAGCGGCGTAAGAAATACGGGGCCGAGTGGTGAGCGATGTTCGTCCCGAGGAACATAAAGCTACAGGAAGCATAGAGTGCGAATAAAGGGGACGAAAATATGCCGGGAAATCCGAGACGATTTACCGAGAACCGACTCGGGTGCGGTTTTCGCCGGCTTGAGAAACTATCGTTTCACGTCGTCTCGAGAGCGAACGGAGGTATTGTAGCCGCCAGAAATCGTCGTGATGATTTACATCCTTGCGCATCGAACAGGAATATTTTACAACTCGCGTAAAACTGCATGTGAACGGAATAGACCATGCAGTTATAATACATTGCGATATTACAATAAATATTTTGATACAATAGTTCATTATAGAACAATTACACGTTAAATGTATTAACATAAATTTCATAAAATTATAATCAATATTTTATTTTTGAATTATGCGCGTAATTATTATGTATATGCGTATATATTAGTGTAATCAACGCCGTATATATGGCATAATTGACCGTATAATTTAATGAAAAGAAGTGATTGTTGAAATTCTTTAATTTATGATGTATAGATTATATATATCGTAAATTACTATTAATATTATAATTAATATATTATATATAAAGATATATATCTTTAAGATATATATTTATAAATTTCTGATATTATCTATGATTAATTCCGAAAGATTTGATGGGGGAAATTTTAATTAATGGAAATGTTTACATATTACTGGTATATGATTTATTCTTTTAGTTCAAGATAACTTTTACATATAGTAAAGTAGCGACCAAGCGTTTTGAGTCTCCGCGTCTCCGAGATTTACGATAACGTGTAATCGTATTCGTCTCCGGTTGGACCAGTAGTGTCAGTGCTGATCCAGAAGTTGACATAGTATCACAAAAGAAAAATTGTCCCTTCTAACCACTTTGTAAAATCGATCATACCATCTGGCCCGACAATGTAAGAACTATTCTCATGCAAAGTGACTCACGACGTCGCAATTTCAAGAGAGATCCGCTGCGCCATCGTTACCATCGGCTGCCGGTGAGATCGTCTCCGCTTTTCGTCCCGGCTTCTTCCGTTCTTGCCGCTCCTCCTCCTTTCCTCGTTTCTTGCGCCTCCTCCACTCGACGACGTCGCCGTCGAGGGATTTGGCGCCGCGGCTTTCCGTAAGTAGGCGGGATGATGGGTACAGGTCGAAGACCGTTCGCGTCCGACGGGAATGTTCCCTGTCGATGCCGTGGCTCATCGCCCCGTCTCAACAGCCCGTATGTTATCATCCTCGCGTACGTTTATACGACCATGCGCGACGGGAAACGATGCTACACCTAATCTCGCGGCGATCAGGGGCGAAGATCGAGCTACTCGCTCCGAGGCGAGGCGCCGAGGCTGCCATTCGCGTCATTTCTCTATAATGTATACCGGCCGGGTAAGCTATTATGAAATAAATTTAGTTTCGAGACGTCTAAGAATTCAAAGATACCACGTTTGCTTCGCCTCTTCTTTCGCGGATATCATTCGCGTTGCGTGAATGAATTTCCGTTTTGCATTGAACATTCGAGATAATTTCTCCATAAAACGGAGTATTACATCGCTGAAGCGAATAATATTTTAGCCGAGCAACCGTTGAAGAATATTTTTACACGTCCATCCGTCAAGATCCTTCTTCTTTTTCTCTTTCCGTGACATCGAACGCGTCTCACGATGGCTGTGACGGACCGACGCGTCCGACCGGGTTTGAGGTGCGCTGCGTCGCGCATCTTCTAAGATATTCGTTTGTCCCTGCGGTTAACCGAGAACACAATGCAAGCGTGGCGGGCATGTAAAGCCAAGCCGATCCGCCTCGATACGGTCCACCGCGTAACCTCAATTTTCGTGGGTCACGCCGGATGCCTTTCGGGAGAGACACGGGAATTATTCAGGGATACCTATTACGGACGAGCCATAGTCTGTCGCTCCCTATCAGGGACAGATAGCGCTGGGCATTATTCCTGAAATAGGTTTCGACGGCGTAGGCGGCGANGGCGACGGCGACGGCGGCGGCGACGTACATGCTGTATGCCCGTGTGCACCTGAACGGCGATAGAAACGGAGAACGCCACCCGTGCGATTTACGAGCGCCGGGCTCGTATGGCGATTCAAAGCAGCAGCCGGGTCCTAACGGGGCTTGCAAATTTGCATCTTGTCGGGATGGAGCGAGCGGTACAATGATGGGCCCCTTGAGCGACTCGAAACCTACGTTTATATTGTCCAAGGGAGGTAGCGATAGAACAGCCAGCAATTCTCGTCTTTCCTTCGTGCGAAACGAACGAGCCGGGATGTGTTTGCGGAATGAATTTTCATCGATCCTCGATTGTCTAATCGAATCTCTCGATTTTCATTTCTGCTCTGCTCCGAAATTTAATTCCCGCGTTACTGCGCTCACAGCGCTTCGTGCACTGAGAGGAAAATATATACATAACAATAATTATGGTTAACATAATGATGCATACAGTTAAGTTAATTGTTTTTCGTGTTAGAAATATTATAAAATTGTGGTTGAGACCAAAAGTAATTATATTTTTCTCTGAGTGCACGTACGTTTATTTTTATACTCTGTACTTGGAAAGTCGAATTGTATTACGAAATGCAATGGTAATTTATTTAGTAAAGTTCAACAGTGTTTGTTTCGAGGTTTTATAACTATTGCAACAGTCCTTAATCGATCACGCTAAATAATTCCCGCGCAGCATGAAAATTTTCTCGAAACCTTTCACGCGACATACAACTCGATTAAAAAAAAGCCTGACTAGAGAGCCCTTCTTAAACGGCTACTTGTGTACGTGTCACGTAACGTGTAGGAAAAATGCCGAAAGTTCCCTCATCTCCGCGGGCAATTTTGACTGAGTTATGATGTTGTAAAGTTTGCGGCTTATCATTCATAAATTTACGAGTGAGCGCATCGGAGTGTAACGGAGGACAACAAGCGCAAAGTAGGACGCGCTCGGTTTTTATGCGAATAATGTATCTGTTTCATATTTTCTCCATATCTCCTATCGTACACTTCATCCATATTTGTTCCGTTTACGCGAACGCAACAACTGATCGAGGCAACTTTCTCCGTATACAATAACGCTTGAAAATAGAATTAGCAACTTGGTTAAATTCTCTCGGTTTTATTTACAACTCGTGGAAATATCTCTCGCGTAATCGCGCGCACCTGCATGCGCCGAACGAGATGTTAACTTTTTGTTTTGTTTTTTTTTTTTTAATTAGCGGATACATTCCCGAGTAATTGCTTTTTTGTAAATGATCATTATCGCTTTTGTTCTCCACCATTTTGCACAATTCAGTGAAAATTCCTTTTTCCGGGTGGGATTCTTTTCCCGCGCGTATAATCTCGACGTTCTTGATAAAAATATCGGAGAAGGCTATTGTTTCTCGACACGCACGCGAATATGTAAAAGGGGATTTATGCGTGGGAAGAGGTATCTGCAATCGTAAATCAGAAGCCGGAGGGGGCGCAACGTTCTAATCTATTCGAGACGGTAGACAGAGAACTCTGTCTCTATATACGTAATCTGACGACCGTAGTTTGGCTATTTATAGGAAGGAAAAAAAATGGCCCGTGTCGATATATCGATTCACGCCGACCTCCTCGTCGTCTTGAGCTCTTCTCGCCGCCGTTATGTATCTCGTCGTCTCGCCCGACACGAGTGCTTTTAGTCGCTCCGTCGACCGCGCGCGCTCTCGCTGAATTTCAATATAACGGGGAATGTTATCCGGAGTATGCAGGTAGGAAAAATTTACTTTTGTCGTGCACGACATCCCACCGCGTGCTGTCCTTCGAGGGTACGCCGCTCTTGATCTTCGCGTGATCGAATTCGTTCGGATGTTTCTCCGCGATCTGAATGCGATTTGTACAATGAAAGCCGTTCCCCTCTCTTTATTCGATTTCATCGTTCACGGAACAACTGAATGTCGAATGCTGAAATAGAATAAGGCAATAATAAAATGGCTAGAAAGAGAGTATTAGGAGTGTAGAAAACGAATGTAGAGAATGAACTTTCTAATTTATAATATTACGTTTAAACGTAATTTTATTTGTAACAATGAGATTCTCCAAGTTAAATTTCCTTTTTTTTTAGCACGATATATATCACGAAGGTGAGAAACAGACATTTAACGTGCGGCTCGTTCAACTTCACGATAGACGGTGAGCCGCGTAATTAAAATAAAAAATGCCGCGTGACGCGATACAGAGAAGTTTCAACTCGGTAACTGCCGTTGGGGGGAGGATTTTTTTTTTAATTCACGATGAGGCGAAAAATGTGTCTCGCCGCTGCGTTATCTCGGTACAAGGGGACACTTTGTTAGCGTTAACTACCACCGCTACTTTCTCGCGTTCCGCGAGAGACAGATAATTAAAATGAAAATTTTATAGCGAGCGTCCCTTTTAATACGTCTCTAGCGGACATTCCAAAAGAATATATACTCGAACTCGTAATTCGCATAGAAATAGAAATTTACGTTTTAATAGAAATTTCCACTTTAATTTGTTCTCTGTGCAGTCCTGTGCGTTCGCCAGGAGATACTGCATACTTTGCTCTCTCACTCTCTCTCTCTCTCTCTCTCTCTCTCTCTCTCTCTCTCTCTCTCTCTCCGTATCGTAACGCTGCTCGTGCCACGTGACGTGAGAAAATTCGAGAAAGCTTTTCCGGTATGTCGAATCCCTTTTACATGGAATCTCTTTCTCGGAAGTCGGCATTATAGAACATACCTTGCTGCATAGTCATGTTCTATCGGCACTTCGTATTGCATGATTCTATGGCACTGTATGCACGATATCGTATAGTGAAAATTAGTATTCCATGTTATTACGGCTATTAAAGGTCTATTTCTGAATTAACGGGTGCCCTATAATTGAACTTACGGCCAGTTTCATTAATATCGGTTAATTCCAATTATAATTTACGTGATTGTTTGTCTGGAATCGAATGGCTTACAACCATCGTATAACATTTTAGGGAAATTAATTAGAGTCGGAAATTCTAGTATGAAAATATGAGGTCATAGTAATGGTTGAGATATATAAGTACCTACATGATTGAAAAGTTGGTCAATGGTATTTTAAATCCTTATTCGCGTCTTCTGTTATCTTAAAATTTAGATTATTTGTAATTGTGTTTGCAGAAATATTGGTCTATCAATTTTTTATTGAATTAATTTAAGTATATCTTTTTAATATTATATTTAGAATATTATTATTATTATTCTTTAATTAGTATTGTCTTTTGGTTCCTTAAATATTCCATGCATTATAAAATTAAATGCAAGTTATTTAATCTTTTTTAAATAAATATTTGTATAGACTGATTAATTCTTCTATTTAAAAAATATTAAATCTAGAGTTATTTATCCTCATTTAATATCAGAAAAAATTAATCTATTATCAATAGTTTTAGCTTAAATTTTCTTACGTTCCGAGAGTAATATAATACAATAAAATTACATGATTTTTATAAATCAAAATCTACTTTGCATTTCCTGCGGTAATTAAGTTCATTCTCTTAGTAAAACCGCACAATTTCGCTTTTTTCAAAACGCAAATATATTGAAATAAAAAATAATAAGAACGACAAGTATTAATTTATATGAACTTTTAATTAAAACAGAGGTAAATTTTATTTAAAAAGAAACTTATTTTTTAATGTCAATATGTAATAGTGGTCCAAACGAAATATAAAAGAAGGAACATTTAGTATTTTCGGTAAATTCGTATTTTATAAAATATTGAATTCACACACGTAATAAAACATTTTACGATAACAGTCGGCAGGCGCGCAACTTGGGTGTTTGCCCTTGTGTCATACGGCGCGACGCTGCGTATACAAGGTCGGTCGCCGCGCTATCATTCGGACGGAGACCTTCGTGCGGCAGGTAGCTGCTATGCGTTACTCCTCGAAATGCGACCAGGATGAATACTTGTATCAAATTTTGTCAAGTTGCTTCGCATTTCGAACACGGGATAATGCACGAAACGAGGTGAAATCGAACGACTTAAGTAGAGAGAAACATACGATTAACGTCGCGAGTGCTGCAAAGTGTCGCGTGATTGTCACACTCAGGCGATTACTTCGGTTCTGTTCGGTCGTAATTAACCGCATTTTCGCGAGTGTGCACGTGTGAAGCTACCTGAGAGGAGGAGGAGGAGGCCTGGGAGGCATTGTGCAACGGCGGAGCAACCATGTGGTGAGTGATAACTTATCATGTTTTATTTTATTTGTTACGTAATTATTAATAATTACTTTACGCATATACAACAATAATTTATTCATATATTAATTATTTGGTGTATTAATTTAGATATATTTTTGTGTATTTTACAGTTTAATCTAATACTTCGCTGCTATGAGTATTATGTTGGTGAGTCAAATTATCTTGCGTGTTAATTGTAAGAAGTGATGGATCTATGAAAATACTTGAAATAATCGAATTTGACATATAAGATAAGAAATATAATATAAGATATATATATATATATAAATGTATGCACTAAATTAAGAAAATAAGTATATTACAGATAAATATAATATCTCATAAATCCGTCATTTTATAATGAATAAACCATGATAGATTAATATTTTATTCTGACATATATTGTGCAATTTTCGTCGATTTATTATACATAATAAATGAAATAATTATTTGAATTATTATTCTACACATAGAATATAAGCTCAAAAAGTGAACGATAATTTTCAAAAAGAAAAGATTTTTAAATTTCAAATCTGATAGTCTTGCATGTCTTTTTAAGCACTCAGGTCGGATTTTCAGTGATTAAATATTATGTGAAGATATAATATATTAATAATGTTATTTGAAGAGTTTTAATATATGTATTCATTATTTAATTGTTAAAAATTTATTATTTAAAAATTAATTTTAAAAAGTTAAAAATGTAAGAAATATAATAAACAAATAGTAACATTTCGAGAATGCAAAACTTTTGTTTTCCTTTATGATATTTTATCGATAACAAAATTCATAATAAGATAATTGTGCATTGTATACGAAATAAAAAAAACTATTATCTAACGTAAAATTAGAGAAAATTGTTAATGTTTGAATACTTTATTTTAATATTCCTTTTGTCCTCTATTTTGTAATATTTTTCAAATAGAATTTTGATGTTTGCGTCTGATTCTCACATATATTTTTAGAGTTAAATATTACTTAAACAGGTGCAAAAAACGATATTCAGATCTTTTCAATATCTGTCTTAATCACACAAAATATTTCACAATCATATAATATAAACTACTGGATATAAATTATATTATAATTCATAAATAAACTACTGGATATAAATTATATTATAATTCATAAATTTTGCAATTTATAAATTTTATTTTAATCTCTCATTTATTTATTTCTGTTAAGTTAATCATATATATTATTTTTTGATAAAAAAATCAGAATAAAAATCAATTGGTGAACAAAAACTAATTTTAGCAATCCATGAAACTCCATAACAGATCAATACACATGTGTATTTATAGATGCGAATTGTGCGCTATACCATTGGCTAACTTTAATCTCTTATAGCTCGAAAATGATCGTGTTCTCGACATTCTCGTACAGATATTTCCGACTCTAATTAATCTACAGCGTATGCTGTTCAAATATCATACGAATACATTGCATGAAAGCGTTAAGATTAATTAAATAAAGAAATTAACGTAACATTGCTCGAGCATTTAATCAATGTTTATTAATGTCTCGAAAAATTCCGACAATACAAGATCACAACGATTTTACGAGTATTTCAATTTGCTCGGCCAATCCCATTCATTCGTATGATATTCCTTATTGGAACACTATTCCTTATTGGTGCACGTGCGACTACTTCAGTAATACGTCTTTCGCGCAATCTCATACCGTGCCACGTCGGGGTAAAGGGGGCAGACGAAGAATCGGAGAATGCCGGATTCCACGGCGCGGCGGCGTGACCCGCCGCGCGCGAACGAGAGGGAAGGTCGAAGGTTCGCGACCGGCACGGCAGGAAATTGGTTTCGTTTGTGAAATTCTTGGAGCGGAAAGTACCTCGCTCACCCTTCGTCATCTTTCTCACACGGGCCCTGTCCCCGCCGGCCGGGGGGGAATCAGAACTTGTCGCGATCGGATGGTTCGGGAGTTTATAATGGGGGGTATTACTCGCGCGCGCATCTTACCCTGTCCGCCTATTCACCAATCGACTGGTAGTAGTATAACAAGTAAACTACTTTTAACAATCCTTCAAGGAGATTGTCCTTTAGAATCGTCTCTTTTGCCGTAGATAAGGATAATGCCGGGGGAGAGAGAATGAGATCGTAACAAAGCGTAGCCGCGATTATAAATCTCAGACGGAGAAAAACGGGAGTGATATAAAATGCAATACTCTGTAACGGGAAATCAGTTTCCAATTTTCCTAATTAACGAAATAAGAACTGTATTTTCGGTAGTACATAAATTGATTAAAAATTGATACCCAACCTGATACGCCGCTCGGCCAGGCGGTCGATAATGAGGGTCGAGGATGACGCGGGGATGTAATGCGTTTAGCGATTTAGCGAGGACTAGTGAATTTTTCGCGGACGGTTAATTAGCAAAAACGAGCCCGAACCGCGCTGATTGCGCGCGCGGGACAGAATTATCCGTTGACGAAGCGACGCACGCGAATTACCGCCGTTGAATAATTCGGAGGGTTTTTAGGAGGAGCCACGCTGACGAGGGCTCGCTCGTCGTCGCTCGCGTGAAACTTTTGTAATTTACGTCGCGACGCCAAGCGGAACGACGGGGTCGTAATCAGGCGAGCGCGATTAATTTCGATAATCTTTTCGATTCTGCGTGAACTTTCGGCGGATTAGCATTCTTTTCCCTTTTTACGATTTTTTTTGTAAACTCGACGCGAACGGTCCGTCGTAAATATTCGCGCGCGACCGTAAAACGTGTCACACGACGCGCGGACCAACAAATCTTCGGGTTCGCGCATGCTTGCTCTCTCATATCGCATTCGACGATCGTGTTACAGCAGTTATACGATACTATTTGTCGGTAATACCCCGTAATACCGTGCCTCTCGACAAGATAAGCGCGGAGAATTTGTTACTGACGAATCACGTGTACCAGCATAAGGCACTATACTCGATCCATTATGTGCTTTGGAATAATAAGCCACTAAGCGCGCGTGTGAACGCGCGCTAAGTTAAGCCAAACGGCAACTGCAACCCGAGCGCGAGCGTTTACGTATACACAAACGCTGCGCGGAGAAATAGCGAGCTCCGCTACGCCTGCGAGAACGCAAATGTCGATACGCGTTTATACGTTCGCGCGCCACCGGAAGCGTCGTAAAAAGTGCGCGGCAACGTTTCGTTTCGCAGGCAATTTCCCTTTACTCGCTCGTTCGCCCTTATCAGTAATAAACTCCGCGACCCGCAGCTGCCCGACGCGACGCGACGCGCGTTGGTGAAGACCTCCCGGTATGATTAAAGGCTTGCCGTCGGGCGCGAGAACGCGCCTGCGAGATTAACGTCGATTTAGGCGATTTTGCACGCCGACGACATTAATCTAGTTAAAATATCGATCCGGGAGACCGACGCTGCCCGTTTCCGCCACGCTTCGACGCCCGGGACTGAAGTGTTTAGCATAATAAATCCGGGGAAGCCGGATCGTCCCCGTGCACCGACTCAATGACTGGCTTCCGGTTTCGCCAGGCGATTTGTCGTTTATGCTCGATGATCGAATTCGCTTCGTTACCGAGCCACGAGCGCGTATCGTCATGCGTCGCTGACTCTCGTCGCGGAGATTTGTCCAATGAATAGCCGGACCAATCATCCGTTTCGCGGATGATTCAATTGTCAGTAACTGTCAGTTAACTAAGGAAACTCTTTGCAAGTCGAATATTCTTGAGTGGAAGTTTCAATAGAGGCCATCATAACTTCATATATCGGGTGGGAATATAAAATATATAACACTGGTAATATCTCAAACATAATTCGGAGCACGTAATCTCGCACTGAGAGAAAAATATAGTTGCTTTCGGCCTCAACCGTAATTTTATATTTCTAACACGAAATATGATTAATTTAACTATATGCATCATTATGTTGTGGTTGAGGCCAAAAGTAATTATATTTTTCTCTCAGTGCGTTCAGAAAGATTGCGAAATTTTATAATAAATAAATTTCTCCATCTATTTTTCCATTTCTCCTGAATTATTAGAGAACAGATCGCTTTCGCTATTTATATTCTCCGCAGCTGTGAGTAACTTACGTGTCACTATTCGTAATATTTCGCATTATTTTCCATGAGACTATAAGCGTCGCTTTATGTGCACATATAGATAATCGGCGTTCTTACTTTCCTCGTTCGATCACGATCAACTTGAGCCGTGTCGTCACCCACGCAGCATCCTCGATCGGCACGCTCGTCGCGTATTTATCCGGACGAAAGCCGTGTAGAGCCGTGGTTGCCAATATCCGTGAAGAAAGAGCAATTTCGGGGAATCTTTCAGGCGCGCGCGCGCGCGCGCACGCACGGGGGAAAAAAAAGAGAGAAACGAGCGAACGCGCGGTGGAAGTCAACGAACCGGGGAGGAATCGGTCTCTTCCTCCCTCGCGCGGGTTCCATGTTGCGCGACGCATTATCGGCAATCGCACGTAGGCGCGCAACGACCGATTATCGTGTTTCCTCCCGGCCAGTCGGCCGGCCGGGAAACGAGCCTGGGAATGATTCTACTTAGAATGAATTACAGGGCGAATCGTTACGGTAATGGCTGGCTTCGACGTCTCCGCGAGCCACGGCGAGCCATTACGTTAATTACACGCGACGTCGTTACTGCCGCGACGTCTCATCTCGCGACGAGCGCGCCCGCGTGAAATTCGTCTCTCCTCACTTTATTCCCCCGGTCGTTCCCAAACGGGAATCGGGAACCGTGAGATTACGATGACGTTTGCAGATCGACTTTCACGACGAGAATTAATGCTCCCCTGCGTTCAAAGTTTAATTCCCGCAGCAATTGTCTGTTTAGAGAATGATTCGACCGTGCTCATTGACGCGTCAATTAATTTTCAAATAATAGCTGTTTATAAATAATAGCTCTTAAATAGACATACGTTCTGCATTGCTTATTATTAAGTGAATAATTACTACATTGTGTTATTCAAGTATGGTATCGTATTATTTACATATACAATCGCGTATCATCAATTAGTAAAACCGTTCTCAAGAACAATTTTTCATTCTGATATTCACAATATTCCAAGTATCTCACATGAAACTCATATGTACGTGGTACTTAATCATAAGTCTCGAGATCGCGTATCGTATAACGAGTTAGAGATAAAAGAAAAATGTCACAGAAGAAACATTTGAGTTTCAAGAATAACGTATAAGCTAGTTAGCTTTTTCTTCTCTCTACAAAACTCTTTCAGAATGATGACACTTTTTATCATCAAAAGTTGTGAAAATATGTTTGTAATGTTATGAAACGAAAGATGGTTCAAAACGAAATGGATGCTGCTGAATTAACGTTCAAACAAAAAAAAAAAAAAACGAGAGAGACACGGACGATAGCATATATTCACGTTAGATGCAGATGAAGGGATAATACGTAACGTGTTATAAGCAGGTATAATTGGCGCGGGTCGCGTCTGCCGCGTATCAAGACATTAAAATGGAACGTTTATCTGCGTTATCCGCCCGATTACTCTCCGGGGAGAGAGGGACGGTGCGATGCGGTTTCGCGTCCCGCCGAAATTTCTGGATTATTTAACGCCGCGCGCTGGTCTCCGAGCGGCCACTTCCGGAAAATTAACCGCGGGGCCGCGAACGGTCCTCGTTACATTAAGGTATGAAAGCCAAGCCGTTTATAAGGGATCTCCGCTTTATGCGCGCTCCGCAGTGCCGACATTCTTTACGCTTTCGTGTTTTCTCGGTGCAGTGACCTTAACATCGTCGTCGTCGTCGTAGTCTTTGTTGTCGTTGTCGTCGTCCCCGGTGCATGCTGCTGTTGCAGGGTACACACTGCAGCAACTTGCAAGCGGCGCATGCAAATGCCCGGGTTCCCGTCGTCTTGTCGTCGCGACAACCGCAAACCCCCTCGCCGCAAGATGTTGCTTGTCCCGCTGAGAAAAGTACGCGATCGCGTCCCGCGGATATTAAGGAAACTTTTTACGAAAGGGAGTTGCGAAATGACGTTTACACGCGACGACTCTCTGACTTTTACGAACGTAAGTCGGATATTGCTTTCGCGATTTTGGCGCGTTATGTCACGGCGCGTTGAGTTGAAAATTTGAGCCTGGAAATGAAATAATATTTAATTTTCGTGTCAGCTGACTTTCGGCGACAGATCGTGTATCTTCCGACTTGTTCTTTATGAAAGTAAGGTAGCTTTATGTTATCAGAGAGAAAAATTTATGTGATTAAATTAAAAAGAATTCTCGATCGTATATTTTAAGAATTATTCTTGTGTCGCGCGCAAAAGGGTGGATTATATTATTCAAAGCTTCACATATCGAAAAGTAATAATCGATAAACTAATAAATCGTGATTGATGACGTACGTTCTATCTTAAAAGCAAATTTTTCTAAATAGCAGAATAAATATTGTCGTGGAGACACTAGCTCCGGTAAAATACTTGGTGTCTAGAAATGAAGGATTGTTATGAGAAAAAACGGGGGCGATCGGTAAAAGCGTCAGCCGGCAAAAATAAAGTGGCGCGAGACGCTGAAAATAAACCGGTTGCGCGACGGCGGGTTAATTGCGCGGGAGATTAATCGCATGCTGGAAAACATGGTTTTTTTTTCACTGCTGCCGATCGACATCTCTCTCTCTCTCTCTCTCTCTCTCTCTCTCTCTCTCTCTCTCTCTCTCTCGGATATCTCTGGATAGCTCCCGACATTGCGACACCTCGGTCCGAGAAGGCATCGAGTTGGAATGCTGTCTGACGTTAAGCGGCTTAAAGACAGTGTATGCAGATCACCGATTCCCCCGCATCGCATTGTCCTCCTAAAGGCAAATGTTTAGCCGGAAGATGCTGCATGGCCGTAGCGCCGCCAGGATTTCCTCCCACGCTCGTGTTTGCTCGCCCGAAGCACTTCCACGACTGTTTTAAATCCGCGACGGCGGCGATCTTCAAAGCACTCGGAAACAGCTAACGCACTGAAAATAAACGGAGCACGGCGTGCACGTCGAGCGAGTTAATTATGTCGGGGATTAGTTGTTTCTGGGTCCTCTCTCGCGGGGATCGAGAGCGACGCGTTAACTCCTCCTTGCCTCGACATCTGCCGTTTTTTTTTTTTTTAGATCGAACTGCAGTTACCTAATTAGTCTCGCGTCTGATAGGCGAAGGAAAATATACATATATACGGAACTAATCCGCTGAAAAACTTACCCGAGAGATCGTAACTTGTCGAGAAGAGGTAATTTATTTTTCCGACGCGAGAGGTAGGGAATCCTTGAAAGTACTTTATTCGCATGCAACATTGAAAATGAATCATCATCATTCTAAATTATTGTACGCGATAACTTTTTTACGTTACTGCGAGCGTCATAAAGCGTACGACGAGACTGTGCTTACAGTTTTAAGCTTGCGTATAAAATGGATGTGTATAACAAACTGCATATATTACCTCAAAAGACCGCGGAGTGTCACTCGGTCTCCGGCCGTTTTTAGACCACCGTCGCTACCAGACACGAGCATGACTCGTCATTTTAAGGGAAAGGGGAGTAAAATAACCGTCGTCCGCGCCGGGTACGAGATGGATGTTACGCTCGCGGATTGTAACCGGGCGCATACAAATGTTCGGATTCGTTCCGCGCCGTTGCCGCGACCGCGCGCGCGCGACGACCGGCGGTTGTAAGGCGTTACACGTCGAGAGGTTTCCCCGTTTATACGCTCCGGGGATTTACCGCGATCGCGGAAATTCACCGTGGACACTCGCGGCAGGGATACCCGACAAGAATAACTGGATGTCCTTTTTATGAAACGAAGCGGCCATATCTCAAAACTGAAGTATGGCGTCCTAAAGTTCTCTCCGAAGAGAATTATGGGACAGTATCCTAGGCCACGTGAGTAATTTACAGCATCGTAACGTGGGTCTTGGTCTATTTATTATAGTTCGACTGTGGGATTTCAAATGTTAACGCGCGAATATTTAAAGATTTTTTAAATAAAAACATAAGATGAGAATTTTTGAAACGAAAATTCGAAAATCATCGTAAATTTCTACAAAAGTTTTAACGGTAACAAGCGTTGTTTGATATAATAATCTTAAAACTGAGCCAAACCGTCGGAAATAGGTGGTAAACGTCTGTAGCGGCGTCGAGAATAACGAGGAACGGACGAGAAGTGATCGAATAGAAAGTTAATTATCTCCACTGGAATTCCTTTCTATCGACCTTTCCTAGCTCAATCGCTAGAGATATTAGAACGCGCCCGCAATGCAATTACGATAAACTCAACAAAGAATAGAGATAGGTAACTTAATCAGCCGGATACGTTTTGCCTTCGTTAAATCTGTTCACAGATGTATCTATTCATTCTGACATGTCTGTATAATATAGTGAACATAATATTCTCCGCTGCATATCGCCAAGATCTTTTATTAAGAGCCAATCTAAATCTAAAGTTTCTTCGTTATCTTATTTTTCTTATTATTTTTCTCTTGTTATCTTATAATAAGTTTTTCTATTAATATCTCTCTTTCTCTCTTTTATAATTATTTTCTCTTATTCTCATAGTCTAATTATTTTAATTATTTCTTTTATTTGTTATAACTCTCCGTTTTTAAACATCAAAATTGTTGCAAACAATTCTCGCGCAACTCCGTGTTGCCTCCCCTTTACGGTATACAAGTTTGCGGGTTTGGGTGGATATAGCTGGACATACGCCAAAATATCCCGTCGACGATGAGACTTCCTACGTCGAGTTGACGGACGGTATATCAAGACGACTACTCGTCAGCTATTATTCACGACCACCCGTAACCAGCAAACACGAAAGCATGTGTCCGCCGCTCCGAAACCAGTTTTGGACCTGTCATCCTAACTTATTGTCCTCACGGACAAGAAGAACCAATTTTAAAGCCGCTGACTCAATTGTAACATTTGTTTTTTTTTTCTACATTATAATACGGTGTCGAGAAATATTAATCATAATTAAGTTTAACCAAGTCCATTCTAAGCAAATTATAAACACTGAATATGCGAACAAACATGAATGTTACCCATCGCAATAATATTTCCCATGAAAATCCTCTTAGTTAGCAGGGCTTTTAGTCGAATAGTTATCGCTAAGAGGGTTGGTGAAATCGCGTAATAGGGAGACCCTGCAGTATTCGATGAGAGTTTAATCGTAAACTTTCTTTCTGCCTCACGCGATGCGACCGCGATCTCTCTCGCGCCGTCGTAGGAAGAGAAAGGGAGAAAAAGTATGGAGCGACAGGGTAGCGGAAGGACCCAAGAAGCTCGACGCTTTATTCTGGAGTCCGCTGTACATCGACGATGCCGTGGCAAAGTCATCCGCTTACACGACGATATTGTATTTACTCGCGAAACTAACTGCAAACTAGCGCGCGCGCGAAACTTCGTTAGAGGTAGCACGTGCTGCTGCTGCTGCTGCTGCCATCGTCGCGAAGCCGCGATACCGCGGACGGACGGGCGGGGGTGTGCGGAAACTCCGCCGCTCGCGGAACACCGCCCGCTGCTCGTCTCCCGGATAATTAAAACTTTCCGCGCGAGTGTAATTCCACGAACGACGCGCACCCGTTGTTCCGCAGCCTCCTTATCGCGCGGGCCGGCCATTTAGCAGCGAAACCTGAAATTGTGATTGTTGTACCTCATACAGTCTTCTCTCTCTCTCCCCCGGCACTTCTCCGCGATAGTACTTGCGATAGTAAAAGGACCCTTGTACCATTCCCCGCCGGTCGTTCCGCCTGAACTTGAGAGATTCCGGATAGAGTTTCTTCTCGCGTCTGCTCGTGTATACATTTAATGATGCAGACGCCGTTTTGTTTCTTATATTTATGTCTGTCTTTATCACATACTTTAAACTTTGAATTAATTTTTTTCATTCTGTAAAGCTGACTGTTATTTGGAACTTATTTTTTTATTCTGCAAAGTTGACTGTTACTTTTGAATTTATTTTTTAATTCTGCATAGTTGACTTTTACATTCTTCTCGAAATGTGTGAAACGGTAATTATTCGAGGTGCTGGTAACAATTTCGTCCGTTTAAGAGTAATCGACGGTTCTGGGCGACGCTTTTCCTCGATAAGCGTCTCTAATTTCGCGCGCTCGTTGGGATTATTACTGCCTTCTCGTCGGGTCCGTCGTTACCTGTCTCTTCTCGACCTATTAAGCTGCCATAGCCGGAGGAACAAATTCGTCCCCTTGGAGGGATAAGTAACGGGCGCGTGAATTAATTACGCGCCTGCCTTGTGTATCGACGACCGACGCGCGTCGCGGCCCCATGCCTTGTTACAAGAGAAGCCGTCTCGGAGACGACTTCGACGATGGCGACGAGACGCGACGAAAATTTATTTACCTAATTAAGCAAGAGCCGGTCTCGCTTCGCGTTGCGACGAAACGCCGCCGGGCATCACGGGCGGTCGGGTGCAGCTTTCGTGGATTAATTCCGGGGAGACACCCGAAGGCGATCGTACTTCGTTAAACGAAAAGCATTACGGTGTAAAGGGGGAAAGGGAAAAGAAAGGCGGGGTTCCGCGGAGAACAGATAAAACCGACTCGACAGGTCGGGTTCTCGTTTCCTCGTCCGGTTTCCTCGCGCCGCTAATGCGCCACTCCGTGATGGATCGATAACGATCGATCTCGCGCGAGATCGTGAAGAAAAATCGGAGAAACCGTGTCCGCGCGCGGGGAAAACGATTACGACAGGGAGAAAAAATGCCGGCCGACATGGTGGCATTTGCATAGGTACATACCGACACGGTTTTATGTTATCGCAATCGCGATTCGCTCAGCATCCGTTTCCTGCACGGTAAATACTAGAAACGTGTCGGCTGCTTCATTATTCGCGTATAAGCGCATCGCCATTTCTCTCCCTCTCTCTTTCTTTTTTTTTTTTTCGTTAATTTCCGCCGTCACGGCGATAAGTCTCTACATATGTGTGTAAAAATATAGGGAGAAATTTCTCGGCTGCGTCGGCCACCGCGCATGCATCTCGCATGGACTTGTTTGTAATACGCGTAGTATCAAGGGCGCCGGCAAGCAATGCGGAAACGTAGCCGGAGATAATTTCCGTTGTTTATGCGTTTATTATGCACCTGCGTTCGCGTATATTTGTTTTCTTTGCAAATAATGTAACGGCGCATGAGCATATGAGCCATTTATCTCCTAAATGTCGGAAATCAAATTTTACAAACATTAAAATTAGCAACGTATTAATTCGCACTCGTAACGGTAATTCGCGAAATTGGCGTCCCAACGTTATTTAATTTGCACTATTTTCATAGTAAATTCTCATTGTTATATGTGCAATTGAAATTAATTAGGAAAAGTAATTTCAATTCAGAACGTCATTTTCTTGGCTGCTTTGTAATTCACACTGTATTCTTGTATTTCTATTTAGTTCTTACGAAAGCTCGCTAAATGATGTAAATGAAAACTAATTGGATAACAGAGTTGTGGTATTTCAGTGCTAATTTGGATGCCTAGCTAGTTTATCATTTTCGAAAGAAGCCCGCTGACTGTACTCAATTTAAACAAAAGTTAATTAAACAGGAAAACCGATATCGTTACCTCGGTTTTAATATGACTGGCTCGCTCTCACGCCCCGGCAAACTGGTGGAAGTTAATGCAATTATTGGGTTCCGCGTTATCACACACAGCTTGTGGAAACGCGGATCTCCCTCTCGAAACTAGCGGGCGCGGGGAAATATCGCCGGCTGGCACTCTCGCATCCGCTGCTGTATTTGAGCGCGATGTCAGCGATTTAAGGAAGGAAAAAGGAAGGCGCACGTCGGCACTTTTGCGCTCGCGAGCAGCATGCTGCACGTGGCCGCATGCGATGCGGTGCGGCGCGGCACGATTTAACAGTTTGCGCAACCGACCATAACCGAGAGCTCACGTACGGATATTTTCCGCGAGGCTCGTTCGATTCGTCGCGCTCGATCGCGTTCGCGATGTCGTACACGTACGCGTATTACGACTCGCGTTACAATCAGTTTGGTTCGTGACGAGGACTTCCTTCGGTTCATAGGGCGAGCGGCCGATCGATCGTTACCGAGCGCACATGATTGTGGTGTGTGATTGCGGTGATCGTTCGACATTGAAGCTACCTTTCCGAAAATTGCCACGTAACAGAACGAAACCTAAAATCGAACATGATTCATACAAGAGTTAGATTTAAAAAAAAAACTAAAGATATAATTCTTATGAAAATTGAACTAAAAATGTATCTTTAATATTAATTTTCTCTATGAATCTCAATACGCTATTTTATATTTTTATTTTCATTTTTTTTAATACAGATAGAAAAAATCTTATATATTTGTCTTATATTTGTTAAGCGCAAGTATAAAAGTTCGTAAATTTTTCTTGCATTAATATGCAAATGATTGCGATGCGTTATGTGAGACTTGTAATCAGTTTCTTTTTCGAAATTTTCTAAATTGTGTAAAGATTGATATCTCTACGACTGATCCTGAAAGAGTTATTAATAACGATAATTAACTCTCGTTTTATTTGTTCGATGCTAAATTTCACTGCAAGCCTGAGTAATATGCTTTTGCAGTAACAGGTTCATTCGTATCGCTCGAAATTCTCCATATGTTGAAATACTCGTGCGAGCAATGGTTGAGCTCAAGGCACGTTATCAACGGTGCAGCAAGTCTATAAGAACAGAGTCATCGTCCTGCGAAAGAGGACAAGTTACACGGTAAAACGGGGGATGTGCGACGGTGGTTTCTTTGCATATACAGAGGAGAAAGAGAGAGCGGATGCTGTGCCGGTGGCGCTTATCTGCGGAATTTATTACGCTGTTTCCGACGATGTTACAGGATCTTAAACCGCCGGCGTTCGACGTTAAGTGACTTTGCGGGATTTCAATGTAACGCCCGCGTATAGGTACGGCCCACGAAGGGTAGTGTGGAGGCAGATATTACGATGACTCTGAAAGGGCGCGACATGAGGCGTGCTCGTAACGCAGAATCGAGATAATCCGCGCCGGAGTTACGAGCGCGACCAACGCTATCGCCGATTCCATAACGCCGATCCTGCTTGCACACTGACTCTGACGAGAGTGTCGTTTTCTTCGTAATACATTCGGTTGATCCTTCCATTTTTTTTTTATTGCACAATCTCTCGGACTTTTCGCTCGTTCGTATTTATCATATTTTACAAAACAATGCTGAAAATGTCGATTTCACAGGAACGAATTAATACGAATAATCACATTAATTTCTTATAATTTGTTAATATACACAAGAAATTTCTTCTTATATCTTTGTCGATTATTATTAAAAATTTAATTTTAAAGAGATACTTATTCTTGAAAAATGGTGTTATTCGTGTTATAATATTTATTAATAGAGAATCAATATTAAAATAAGATTAAAGAATTTATCATTTAAATTTCATTCATTTATTATGCAACATCTTGTACATACAATGAAAAATTATTCTGTAAATAATAGTGACAAACACCAGGGCCTCTTTATCATCATTATGTTATACAGGCGCTTTTCCTTGGTTTTCTCCGCTAACATGGAACGGAAGACTGCCAGCAAATTACTCTTATCTTGGTAACGTCTCTTTTCGACCTAAAGCCATTTTCTCTAGCTTGGTAAAACGAATAGAACAATCACTTAATAAAAATCATAGACAAATAGAGATGGAAGCGTTTTAGATTGAAGATAGTGACCGAATACGCTAAGCAAACCGACTGCTTCCTCTTTTATTTGCAAACGTAAAAATCTTCATTGTGTATATTAATTAGCACCGCGATGACTTTAAAGAGAAGCACAAACCCTGGACCGTTTCGTCTCCGGTTTCTCGCGTAGTTATCCTCGTCGTCTCGCGACAGATGCGATATAGCGCCGTTTCCTAAACACTCAAATTCCTCTCTCACTCTCTCTCTCTCTTCCTGGGCTTTCCGGGTGTTCCAAACACTCGGATTTCTCTGCGTCTGAGTTATAGGCGTTCACGTCTATCCGACTGTCGTGAGGTTCTTGCCGGTTTCTCGAGGGAGGCATATTAGCATCTTTTATTAGGTGCCGCGGCACGCAACGTGCCGTCAAACAAATCCGTCACCGCAGGAATGACTGATCCTCACAGTCATTTTTCCTATGGACAAGCAAACCTACGGACCCGAGCTCAGTATGTGGACACTCACACATACAGTGACACACGTACATACATTTTCGTGACGACAAGTATCTGAGGAAAAGTATAGCAAGAGACAATCTAATTTAAGAATAATAGGAAGAATAAGAAGAGTTAAATTCGTATACATGTTTGATGTAGAATATAGTAATAACGGAAGTTAAAGTTTATTTCTTACTTATATTCTTTAATTAAGAAAAAATTCTCTCACGCTCAACGGTCGTCCTTTGCATACATTTATGCATACACGTCATTTTATTGTATTTGAGACATTCGGGACGCTGCAGGAATGCGCCGTCTGTTCGTTTATTCGGCAATCCAACGACGCTCGTAAAGCCTGAAATACATGTTATCGAGTCGCCTTGACACCTGACGGCCTCGCGATGCCACGAACGTCACCTTCACATATTGCCACGTTAAACGTTCTCTCGTGAATCGTTAAGGCTGATGAAATGTCCAAGGATCGCGATCGGAGCGAAGACGGAGTAGTCGAGGGTACATTTGTAGCTGTTTGCGACGCTACAAATAGCTGTGGCAATTGTGACAACTCGATTTGGCGCTTATGTGACAATATAGAACATAAGGAATTTACATCAGTCTGTGCGAAATGACAAACTCCTACTATAACTAATCGAAACTTAATTAAATTGAGAGATCTGAGCTTGAAATTAAATTAGATGTGAAATTTAACATACATACGATTGATTAATCTGACTAGAGACATTATTTCATTTGCTAATGTTCCAAGATGTATCATAAATTATTTCTACGCTATTAAATATTTCGTTTTTATTAGATTATACCTGGAATTATCGCGTAAATTTTCGAGGATAATAGAGAAATGCAAAAATAATGCGATGCTTTCTCATAATGTGCGTCGCATTAAAAATATTTAGCAAGCACATAACATTAAACGAGCTCTCCTAAAGTGTATACGCTTTCCTCCCCCTTTTTTCGCTTTATCTCCTTTATACAACATTACTCTTGCCGAAATAAGGTTTTCTGGATGACTAGCGGCGTTGGCAAGTAGTATAACTAAACGGATACGGCAACGATATAAAAATTTGCACGGATACGCGTTTGCATTTGCTTTTATTTCGACGGTGGATCTGCCGGATCCTTAGAGGCAGTTTCGAAAGTTGCATGCCGTGTGCCTTGGAAGGTTAAAATGAGATTAAACCCGATCGATGCGCGTCGCTCTCTCGCAGTAAGTGCAGCGCGAACACACTGCTGCGGGCGTTGTATTGCAGGCTAGACACAGTGTATAGCTTCGTAGGTCGGCCACGTAGTAGAGCCCGTGCAACAACGAGAGCACTTACTCGTTTCCTCGACGAGACGAGTTGAAATTCCTCCACCGTCGCAGCACACCCACGTATTCGCATTCGCCCGACTCACTCACACGTGCGCCTTACCGGGGGGGGGGCAACACCGCGAGCTCACATCTGGATCGAGAATAATTTGTTATAACAATAGTAGCTGTCGGAGTTGGGATTAATAAATGTGCGCGGTACACCTTTCTTCCCGTTATTGCACTTTTGTTATTGTTGCTACAATTTTTTTATTACAATTCTCATTATTACAATCGCGTATCTCGAGATATACATTTCGCGTTCGCGTCTTCTGTCATTCACTTAGGAAGAAAACGCTGGATTATTATTGTTTGTGAAATTCCAGTCTTTCGCTGCCAAGATCTGCGTGCACGACTCCGAGGCACGTCCGCCTTGGCGAAATTCTCCCCGTATCGGGGCCGAGGTCGGAAGCCGGTGTGCGTACGCAGAGTCGAGAGAGCGAGCGTAAGCGAGCGTAAGCACATCAAAGACGGCGCCTTATTAAAGGAGGAAAGGGGGAAAAAAGGGAAACAGAGGCGGGAGCAAACAGCTCTTTTTCCTGCGAGTTGCTTGAGCTTGAGCTTCTGGTTTCGCGTACTGTGCGTGCACACTCTTGAGTAAATTACGCAGGTTATCAGATGCGGAGTCGAGCGGAGCGTTCTCTGCGGCCGCCCCGCTCGTCGGTTTGCCGAAATAATGCTCCGTAAAGGGTACAATGTTATCATTAAGGGCTGCTTTTAGACAGAAATACGCGAAAACCCGGAATTTTGTTAATTTTACGTAGGATTTTCAAATAATCGGATTTCTCGCTTATTTTATCACGTGTCGGGCGCAAACCCTCTGCCTCAAAGCCGAGTGTTTCCAGAGTATTGCTTGTTTCGCACACGAAGGGTTCCCCCTTTTCCAATCGAAGGTCTCTCCATTCCGCACATGTCTCTCCTAGAGAAGATATTCTCATATTACCTCTCAGATATTTTCGAGGAATTTTATTTCCGCCACGTGTTTGGGTACTTTAAACAATTGATACGGAACGCATGTACCGCATTTTCTCGCCAATTGAATAAACGTGCGTTAGCGACTCGCCGTGAACGCCAGTGAACAATTCTTGCACCTTGCAGTCACCAAACCTTTTCAGATATCATTTTTATCATGTTAGAAGCTAGGGAAAATACACACGGAAAATAGACTACGGGCTATAATTTCACCTGAAATCTCGCAGAGCCGAAGAGAGTTAACGCGTGCGAAACGTCGTTCGCGTATTCCATTATTTTAATGACGGTGCTTAAAAGCGGCTTCGGTAAAGACGCATCATTGCAGGAGGCGCATCATTGCGCCTGCCTCTTCCTCATTTAACTTGGTCTTTGCGCCGCTCGCGCCGCCGTAATCTGCATATTTTCTATTAAATCAGGCCGCCACGACACAGCAACTTTATTACTCCCCGTAGTTTGTCCCTTGTATTTCGTACTGTTCTAAAGCGCGCAAACTTTGCGACTCGTTCCACGTTCGAGCAGGCGTTCGCTGCTCGTTCAAGGACATAATAAATTGCATCCATCTATATAGCGTATATCGTCTCTCCGTCTTCCGTCATCTCCATTCGCGTCGCGCCGTCTTCTCCACCTCCTCCCCTTTGCCAACATGCTCGCGTTATATCGTCTACCGACGCTGATTAAGATGTCGATCTTGTATCCCCCGCCGTAATAGCGGATAGAAATACTTCAGACAGACAATGTAGATATGTATGGCGTACATGTAATTCGTTGCTGTTGCTTCGCTCCGTCATAAGATAATGTTCGATAACGACCATTATCTTATTGATCCTTAATTCATTGATGTCATTTAATTGCGGCACAATTGTAACAATGAAACAATGAAAATGATATAGATCCTCAATTTATAACATAATTCGATTAATATGATTGCTATAAATAACTTTATACTCCAGCTACATGTTATCTTTCGAGCTTTGATTCTAATTCATGTTGATTTATTATTCCATGAGTATCAATTAGTTTAGTTAGTGTCATACAAAATGAGGCCACATTTTACTTAAGTGCTAAAGTGCCAAGTTGCCCAGACTTCGGTATTCGCAATTCGTAATCCGGACGATCTAATAAATGGTGCGACGCGTGCTGCCTTTCACCAAGTAACCGCGAACTAATTTCTGCCAGTCCGTCGAGAAAATCGCATCTGGCTTTTTCGGGGTTAATGGCTATCTCGAGTGTCGGGAGGGTGAACTTTCTTCGCGAAGGGTGCGAGATGGCTTCCCGCAGGAAGATAAACGGTCGACGACCATGGATCGGAAAGAAAATGCGTGTTTGGGTTCTAACACTCAAAGTTGGGAGTTCTAAGATCTTTTATAGGCGATATTATTTCCGAGAGGAAATGCTGACTGCACTATCGAATTTATATTGTAATAACCGTCACAATATATTTTTATCTCGTTCTTTTCCTCGCAGTATATGATAATCTGTTAGTAATAAGATTTTCTTGTAAAGTAATGTAATTAGAGTATAAGAGTATAAAATTTATATTACAAAAAATGTAACGAGAAGATAAAAAAGACACGTTTTAACGCGTTTAAAAATTTCTCGAATCATATAAAATCTAGTTTAAATCGAGTTTTTACACTATAAATATATATTTATACATAAATATATTTTTTCTAGATATTTTATTTTTTTCGTTTTAAGTTATGAAAATCATTAATTTAAATACTTTCAAATGAATGTAACAGAAATATTTTTCTTAATTTCCTTTAAAAAAATAAGGATATGCAATGTTCAACGTTACATAACTAATATGATTTCTCTCCGCAATTACAGTATTCCTTCACTCAGATCTCCGGAGAATCTTCAGCTTCAGAAATTCCGCTAATTGCTTATGTAGACAGTTTAGATATGCACGGTACAGCCTCCGCAGTTGTTTGCAGAGAACGCGATGCTTTCCGAAGGCAGCACGCGAATAAGAGAGAAGAAGAGAGAAGGAGAGAGAGAGAGAGAGAGGAGGGGGAAAAAGAGACGCGCGCGAACAGTTCCGTTGTCGGAGACAATGACGAACTCCCGGTTGACAGGATCTTCCGCAAACGGCGTTTTCCGTGCTGGAAGCAGGAAATGGTTGAACCGAGGGAGAGACCGAAGGGTAGCGCATACGGAAAGAAAAACAGTGAAAAAAAGAACGACGGTGGACAAGCGAGCTGTTCACCCGGGGGAATACGGAACGAATAACGCGTTTCACGATAAAAGCCGGCAGTAGCATAGAAGTAAGAATAAATGATATATAACCGCGGATCGCGTTGTATACGGCACGATAGCCTGGGAACGTGTTGGTCGTGTGGGAAATTTACAGTGGCGAGAACGATAACGAGGGGGTCGCGCGCGGCGCACACCAACACCGTTATTATTTATCCTCCATTATTCCCAATTTATCATTGCTGCGGATTATTTCTGGTTTCGCTATTTGTCGACGTCGCCGGACAAATGTTTCGTCCGCAATTTCACCTGTCCGGCGCGGTAAATAAGCCGCTTTGATTTTCAACCGGAACAATCGAACGGTTTTATGACAACCCTCACCGACATCGTTTATCTTTGACTTTAGGTTCGATCGGAGTCCCCACTCTCTCGCGAATTCGCAACTGTTATTAACGGGCGAGAGAGAGCCGCGGTCTGCGTCGACTACTAATTAGTGTACCGATCGGGCTATCTTTCCACGAAACAATAGCAACGCCGTTATTCTTTCATCTCTTCAAAGAATATTATTAGCGATGATATGTTTCATGTAATACTAAATGAAGCTTAATGGGAATTCAAAACATCTTATTATATATATATGTACCGTCTCTATCTAGGTTAATTCCAATTAACTCCCGCCATATACTCGGATTAGCTTGAGCTCGAAGTAACCCGCAGCTGTGAAGAATTTAAGCCGTCCTCGAACTGCTGTTCAGTTCAGATGTCTAATTCTCCAGCGGCCCGAATTTGAACTTTAAGCCCTGCTTAAAGTACAGACAGAGGCGACGGCAATTCTGCCTAAAATCGCATTTATGCAAAATACTTGCGCCATGGAAGCGAATAAGCAGAGAGATTTTAAGGAGAGAAAGATCGCGTGAAATCGCCGGGACTCACCGATGTCGGAAGGAGCCGCGGGGGGGGGGGGGGGGGGAAAAAAAAAAGCGATNNCACNTGGTTGCCTCGTAAATATCTTCTTACGCTCGTGAAATTAATCGGTCGCCGGAATCCGCTATAAGGCCGTAAAACAACGGACGACGCGAGCTTTCCTGTCCGAGTCTCAAGACGGAACGCCCTAAAAACAACATTCTTCTTCCGTCGCGCGGCTGGAGCGGACGGACGATTGGTGTATCGCGTCATGGAGAGCTTTACTCGCGACTTAAATTTAGAGCGTGAAACGTTCCACGTGGCTAACGATGCTGTCAGATGTCGCACGTTTAGCGCGATTTAATGTTGCGTGAAGCTTCAAAAACGGGGAAAACATTCACTAACACAGATTCGAAGCGTCTTTTTTTTTTAAGACGCAACTGTGTAGGAAATATCACGTACGAATTTATTTATACGAATATATTTATTCACAAAATCGAAGAAACTTTGAAACACGACAAATTTAAATGACACCAATAAAAGCGATGATAATTTTATCAATTTTCTCTGTAAATCTGTTTATATGTGTCCCTTCAAGATAAACGGATTGTGAGTGAGAGAGAATGAAAAACGATATTAATTATAATATTTTGCCGTTGATTGAATATCCAACAGGTAACCATCTAATGCAATTAATTCACGATGGATTTAATAAAATCGTTTATTCCACTATAATTCGAATGCGATAATAAGCAGGTAAGCGCAACGTGTCCCGACTGTATAATAGAATATGCCGCAATTATATTTTACGAGGACGGGAGCGGCTATTCGTCAGGAAGTCGATATTAAAATAATAATCGATCTCCGGGAGAAAGACAGCGCTGACTTGAAATCATAATAACTTCTTGCAGCGTCGTTAGAATTTCGAAAAAAAATACGCGCACACATGCGAAATTGCATCGAACATAACATTCTGCGATCGATAAATATAGATTACGTTTAGTACATTAGCTGGAACATTTTCGTATTCAGGATAATAGTAATTACGATAGTAATCTAATGAACCATGTCCAATGATATTATTAATTCCTCAAGCGAAGGTTTTGCACGGTAATATTTGCATTTTTTTTCTGAGTTCGGAATATTCATAAAAACACTTGAAAAGCTGAACGCTGACGCCGAGTAATAAGATTTCGCAGGAAATCACATCGAAGAGGACGGGAATATAAAATCGCACTCGGAGTTAGCGTGGAAAGTCATGGACTCAGCAATAAGAGCGGCTCCCGAGCAAATATACATAGCGTTTTATCGTATTAAATTCTAATGACAGATGCCATGTCGGTCAGATGGAAATCAATTTATAAGACGATTAAATATCTCGGCAAATAGATTTTAAAACGTTGGAAAGTAAAAAAAAAAAACTTCTTGGAATAAAGAAGTAAAAATTTTCCTCCTTATTTATGTTCTCGAAACTTAAATTGATGGGTCGACTTAAATTCCTCAAGAAACGTATTATTAAAATTTGGTACAAATGAAAGGGTAGAATCGTATAAACAGAAGGCATCGGGAATGAGAGAAACATAATGGAGATGTCGACACGGAAAGGAAGAGATGTACTTGACTTGGCTTCGTGTTACAGGCCTCCGGCTCGTTTGCGGTATAATCTGGTGACAAGAAATTGGTACCTGCCGATGCAGAATTAAGCTCGTTGGCAAAGTAAACGGATCGCGTAGCAATCCCTTAACTCTTCCTCTGTCGCGACTGCTTCCCTCTCACATTTTATCGCTCTATAATTGCTCTATTATGCTTGCACGTTCACAAACTCGCGCGAGCAATCATCTCTACGTTTCGTGCGTGCGTTTGCTGATGCGGTTTTAAATGCACTTAACATTGTGTGCCTTGTGTAGATGATGCGAAATCGAGCACAAGAGTCGTTAGCGTAGGATAGAATTGTTATAATACTTGTATTCAAAAATAGTAGCACTCTCGTTTAGTGCTGGAACGTCTGTCGAATCTCTGAATTTTCCACGTGCGCCACGTTACGCCACGACGGTGTATTCTCTGGTTTTTACCATAAAAAATGTCGCGTCTGTAAAAAAAGAAATATTTTTCAGTGGAACGCTTGTAAGCCGGTGCTTCAATCAGAAGCGTGTTCCCGCATGTTTGAATTTTAAAATAGAACAAGAATATCGCATCCCCGGTTTAATGTTAATCCTATACCTAACATGGGCATATGACTTCACGGTAACATCGTATATATTTGAATTTTATTTTCAGCTTTTCCAATTCGGTGCTTTAAATCGTCGACTTGGAAGTAAGAGAAAAGAAATGTTACATACATCATAGACGATCGTCGATAATCGAATATCATCTCGAAAAATATTTGAAATAGAGATGCTATCGGAAATAAACGTGTAAGGTTTCATCATGGATCATAACGATACAATACAGTTTCGTATATAATTCTTGTAATTAAATACTAAAACTATTACAAATTAAATTCTGTCGAAAGAAATCATCGATTACATTTTCTTATCAATAAACAGTAAACATTTCAAAACTATCCTACTCATTTAATTATAAATTTCTTAATAAATCAAATCAAATTTTTCTCTTTAAAAATTTGGACCGTGCATTATTTTATATTTTTAATACTTTTACACTAATGTGATAAACCCTTTTTTTCTTATTGATGTCCATTTGATATTGATTTGATTAATACTAATTACTTAGGAATGATAAATTGAACTAACGAGTAACAATGAGTTTGTTAATTGTACCATTGTCTAAATTATATTAACCATCACCACTTTAAAATCTCTCAGTGTCCGACGTCTTCCTCAAGGCTTTAGTTTATCAATCTCTTTATCACATTCTTGGATTTGGTTTGGTGAGTGGATTTTATTTCTTTTTGCCATATATTTCTCTTATTTCCAATTTTTATTTCTAGTTCGAATATTTTGTGCAGAGTATGAATATATTAGTAGAATTTTTATAATATTTTCTCTTGAAAATTACATTATCTTCGAACATTTAATTTTTAAATTACAGTTGAAACGTACGATTATAATTTATATTAAATTATTAATTAAATGTTAAATAACATTAACTCAACCATAACTAACTATGTTTAACTTTAAAAGCCAACGTTTTATTTTTACTCGTTAATTTTAATATCAAATCTCAAATTAATTAATAATTTATTAAAATAAAATTAGATGTTATTGTTAATTTGTAAAAAAGTTTGCCATTTTAAGCGGACACGCGTATATATCTATTTTTCGCGACAAACAAATGTTTTTCAACCAAAGGCAACCGACCAGTCATCGGGACATATCGATATAGATTTTTCGCCGGTTCTAATCGGATCGTATAAACGCGCGTACGAGTATACATCTAGACTGTACGGATTTACCAGCGAGATACAGCAATCGACGCGCTATTCGGCAGTTTACATACTCGTCGAGACGATTAAACCTACAAATCGAGGAGCGACAGAGACATAATTGCTTTTCGCTGCGGGATCGATGCTACATATTTGTCCAGCCTAATTAGGTTTTCCAAATGCGCGACACGCGAATTGCGGACCGACGCTACATTCTATTATCCCTTGATGTCCGGGAAGTTGGTCGGTTCAATTATAGTCAAAGCAGATAGTGTAATGGAGAACGCGTTCGGGCACGTCACCAGATAATATCCGCTTCATAGTATTAAATCGTTTGTAAGACCGGGAACATTTACAGGAAACTGTAAAAGAGCATGAAAAACGCGAAAAATTTAGCAGTTTAAAATTCTTTAGATATTTCAAACTTCCTTTTATATGTTGGTATGTTTTCAGCGAAGAAATTCGGATGAATTTCCATTCATATAACTTCGCTCCTTTTATACATATATTAAAATAAAATTTTATGTGTGTTAGCGTTGCACTTAATCTCCCTTGGAAAGACTAATAAAGAAGAAGTAGGACAAGGAGTTAAAAAGAATTATCGAGGGCCTTGGAGTCGCGAGCGGTCGGAAAGTCAACGAGGAAACGGCAAAAATATTAAAAACATCGCGTATCCATAATTATACGCTTCGGTGCGACAAAGCACGCTCGCGACAGAGAAACGGCAGAGAGCAAACAAAACTATTAAAGACCTTGTCTCGCGAGCGATTCTGACGGTAGAGCGATACAGAAACGGAAAAGTAAAGAGAATATTAAAATCCTCGCGGGATTCCGTTGGGACGAAACGCGCAGCGAAAGTTGAGCAATTACTCGGCAAACACATCGCAGGATCAATCCGATTTGTCGCGGCACGTCTTATCCAGCGATGTTTAAATCCAATAACGTACAGAGACGCGATACCCCTGCAAGACCGATATTCGCAGTATCGGTATCGCTCTCGGCAATCGAGGAAAAAGTCTTTGTAGACGTAAATTAAGACGTGTCAATCGAAATAATGAATGTGTAAAGCACATATATTTTTAGAATTGTTGCTTATCTATGGTGTAATTAAATATAATTAAAGGATAAAAAAGATAGCTTCTTACGAGTAAGCACCCGTGGTTCCGTCGTCGTGTCTCGTGCAGTTTGCACGCAGCATGTTGTCGCATGTTGTCAAGCTCCGCTCCGATAAACTCGCTCGCGTAATAAGCGACACGCAGGAGACATCCGCCTCGTACTATTAACTTATTTTCTAACCGCCTAATTGCGCATAATAGCTCTTTGGACGTTTCACGTATCAATCCATTCTCTTAATCACGCGGCACTGCCTGCGACAAAGTCGTCGACATCTTTCTATCAGCTTTTCCGCTGTCTCGATTTAGCCTGATTTTCATCGCGTTTAGTTCATTAAGTGAGATAAAACAGGTGTATGGATTGTATTTAGAAGATTTTAGATTTAGAGGATACCATTATCGAAATTTAATGCAATCCGAGAGATTTCAAGTGATCTATTTTTCATAACATTCAGTTAATGCAATCTAGGTCTGTGAAATGCGAATTTTTGCAAAATTGGTATTTGATTTCTTTCTTTTCTTCTTCTTCCTTTCTCGGGATATTGAAATGTTTTTCCAAATTTTCTTTTAAATTGCATTTATCATGACATAAAAATTTAAGCTAAAGATAATAATTTGCAAAATTTATTTTACATGCTTCTTCCTAGCTGAACATTTTAATTCATATAATTTATATTAAAGAAAAATGTACTTAAGGGTGTCGATGATTTAATTTTTTGCTTATTTTTTTGCGCAGTGGAGAAAAAAATGATTACGGAAAAATGTGGACAGATTGTGGACAATCAAATGTCATATCAATTTTATATGAAATTCACATTTCAGGGTGTCAAGCTTCACAGATTTAATCTTTGGTCTGTCGCCAGACACATTTCTCGTTATTCTATCTTAAGTGCACGATATTTTCTCCAACTGTCTGTTCGTAGGCTTACTGCTTTGTCAGATACGACTTACACCATTCGCCAGACAAATGACTCATTATTGAACCATCGTGAAAACGGCAGCGAAGTTCCGTTCCGCCCACGTTGATGATCGCGCCGCGCTCGAAATGTCGCGACTCGCTTTTGCACGCCTACGTACCATATGTTGAGTCCGCCACGCATACCGCTATATTTCGTAGCTTTTCTCTTCATTGCTCCTATGATGCGTAGCACACGATGGCTCTGTTAGGAACGTGTCACGACTCATTGGTAATCTTTGAAATTTCGCATTCTTTCATTCTTTATAATCTAACGTCAATGATTATATGATTTTCATCGACGACAATTTCGTTCGTTGTAATTCTAATCTAAGTGCGCATTCAGACCTTTGCAGAAAAGCAGAAAAACAGAAGCTAATCAGAACAATCACTCATAATAAGCAATATGTAT
Organism: Tetramorium alpestre; assembly: GCA_021460005.1. Lineage (NCBI taxonomy): Eukaryota > Metazoa > Arthropoda > Insecta > Hymenoptera > Formicidae > Tetramorium > Tetramorium alpestre. Next base: position 170,988 of record JAJVSH010000022.1, on the reverse strand, counting down.
TGGTATGTACTAATACATACTGCTTACTATGAGTAAGAGTTCTGATTGACTTCTGCTTTTCTGCCATGGTCTGAATGCGCTCTAACGCTATAATGGGAACTTTTCTTTTTGTATAAAAATGTTTGTATCTTATACTTAATTATTTTGTAATTCTCATGCATACCAAGTAAATTTGAACGAATGTTTGATCAAAATCTGGTCGAATTTAGTCGATTAGATTACAGATTAGATTACAGATATTAATTTTGAGTATTTTTTTTCAATATTTCGATATTTACGGCTACGAGTGATTATGGATACGAAATAATTTTCGTTTGTATTTGCACATTGAATTTCATTTCGGTTTATATATATCGGCTGGAAGTTATTGGCGCTAAAATAACATTTGGCAGGTTTTTTAATTTGTCTTTTAATCATCTCATATAATATTTAGTAAGTTACTTAAATTCGTCTCGGGAACGTTCACCTTCCTATCTGATATCGGCATTTTACAAATACTCGTATATTCCTAAAATGGGAATCCTTAAAATAAACACTGAAATAGGTTAAATACGTAGAATACTTGATTTGTGTGCGATCTAGCCGGCCATTCGTGAGCTTTCGCGTAGCAACGAGATAAAGTTGGCCCGCAAACGTTGAACATGATTTAACATGGTAACGGTCGATCTTATAGTTAACATCATAAGTATACATACATGTTCGTTCAAGTATGTACTTCATTGCGAGACGACGTCATGGCAATCGGCCAGAAGCGCCGACCGAACGCCTCCAACGTGGTGAATATATATTTTTTAACGCTTCTTGCTCTCTTCTCATATACGCGTCTCGTTCTTTTTCTACGAGACGAAGCTCACCGCAACGGTGTACAAGCGTTGCCGTAGGCGTCTCCGGCGATGTCCTCTTCTCTAAGAAGTTGCATGTTTGCGCTCGCGTATCTTTGAACGGCTTCGCCGTATGTTTACCGAAGATAGTACATTTACCGTGGAAACGTTTTGGTAAATATGTAAATTCGGATTCTCGTCTTTGCCTCTCGAGAAGCCGCACTTTTAGTCGATCGACTAAATCTTTCAGCACACTCCTGCGTTCGTTGCGAATAATTGAGTATCAATCTGTTCATTATGCAGCTATTGCAGTGTTCGAGATTTTTTTTTTTTTTATTTATTCTCAATTTGGAAGCTTGTCTCTTAACTCGGCGTTATACTAAAGCAGAAAAAGATAAATTCCATACTATACTATTAATAAATAATAAGCATAGTGTTATTTTTATAACTGTTCTGTGTCGGCCATTGTTATAAAACATTTTTTTAATAATTTTAAATCGTACCAATTTTATTGGTATAATTTTGTTACAAGGATTAAACTTAATTTAAAATTTTGTTCCAAGGATCAAACTTAATTTAAAATTTTCTAAAAATTATGATTTAAACTCTTAGATTAGAGGTTTAATAAGCTCTACTTTAATAATCGTGCTAATATTTTTATCTTAGTAATGCTAGGGTATGTTTCGTGAGAAACGAAGGTTTTAGATAAACTTTACCGGAAAAATCCAACATTTTATACTGCGAGATGCACTTTGAGATAACTGTAAATCGTGAATGGAAATTACATTTTTCTACCGCATGTATTCTCAATGCTAGACTTGCATCACTTAACTAAATACGATCTTATCTGTGAGATCTTGCAAAGTTTCGTGGTTTGTAGAGTCGCGTCTGCTTTTAGAACATGTCACGCAAACGGGTTAAAATGCTTTGCTCATTACCCAGTCCTGCGTTAATTCACCTCCCGTTGTTCGCGACGACCGAGGGGCAGATAAAATGGAGAGAAAGCAGAAGAGAAGAGAGAGAGAGAGAGAGAAAGAAAGAAAGAAATGCTATTTATTACAAACTCTAAGTCCCGACTAAATCCTTTGGGAGCTAACACCGGGCCAAATAAGTACACATTATTTAAATGTAGAAATAATATATATCCAAAGTAACGATACATTTAATTTTTTTACAAAAATTTTATGTTTTTTTAAATAACAATACAATAAACTTGTACATAAAAATCAATATAAAATAAGTCATGATATCTGACACTTTCATAACGCTGAAAATTGATAGCCACATAATTTTGCGAAAACATAATGAAATTTTTCATCAAATCCTGCAGAACATTACGAAATTCCATCCAGTTTACCCCCAACGGGCCATAAGAATACTATCATTTTCTATTTCCCTTGACGGTCGGAGAAGCACGGAAAACGCTGAGGTCAGCGAGGATGGGAAAGGTGGAAGGACCGTGTGTGCGTTTGCTTTTATTTGAATTTCCGGGCTGTCCTGGAAGGAACGAGTCGATTCTGAGCCGTGCAAGTTAGCCTTTATCTACCCGTCACACCGGGCAAGCGGGCGGTCCACGTGGATGCCCTTTCACGCGCTCGTGCGCCCTTTCCTCCTCTCGAAAGCCCTCTCGTCTTTCGACCACTCCGCCTAATAAACGTATCCACCTAGCCAACCGTGATTCCCTCGCTGGAACTCGAGACCGAGGAGCTCGAGTCAGACGCATAAATAGCGACTTCTCCTCTCTCCACCTCTTCCTGCCTCTCTCTCTCTCTCTCTCTCTCTCTCTCTCTCTCTCTCTCTCTCTCTCTTTCTCCATCCTCTCTTTTCTCCTCTTCGCCACTTCGAGACATCCTTTTGCCATGTCGTCTTTCGTCCCGCGTCGCGCCACGAATACACGGTTCCATGTATCCGTAACTTCGCACCTCGTACCATCCGTGCCTCCCGGCCTTTGCGCTGCTTAAGCCATTTCTCGCTTGTCGCGATCATCGTTGACACTGCCAGTGCAAACTGCTTCTACGAAGGCGCCCGTTTCCGTGACGAGTGACTGTTCCGGAAAACGGCGAATGTGCTGAAAGAAACCCGTAACTGAATCGCTACGAATTAGATGCATTGGAGGGACAAACCTAAAAAACGACGACAATTACTCGTTCAATGTATTTGAAAAATTAACGTTGTTTACATAATAGTGACGACATAATTACGTAATGATAATTTCCTTATTATTACATTACTGATTGCGAGAATTAATTTATGGAAGCGCATAAAAATATACAAGCCGAGTACTTTATCTTTTCAAATAAAATTCGTTATTTTTATTGATATATAATTCAGTTGAGGTATAGTAATAGCGTGGATTTAATAGATTTACTAGCGTGATTAAAGCGCCATTTATATTGATTGCGAGGGATTGAAATCGAAAACGTGGAAATAGATTCGAGATATTAATAGCAAGGAGTTTAATCACATGATGTACCGCGGAGATACTAGAAAAGATGGATAAGAGAAATACGAGATAGAAAACATAATACAGCAGGAGAGATTATCCGCAAGCTCTCTGTGGCATTGTATTACCGCGCACAATGCATTTTGCGAAATTGAAAGACTCTCGGAGGTAAACGTGAATAGAGTACCAGCACCTATACCGGATGTACCGTGCCACGTGGCAGGAGTGGATTTAATAGGCTGTAGCTAACGAAGAGTAAAACATTATCGAAATTAATATTCATCTCTCGAATTTTATTTGTGCGACTCTTAAAGGAAAAATATATCGGAATTTTGTGTTTGAAAGTAAACGGCAAGAGTTCGTTTGTCTTTTAACTTGCTGCATTAACTTCTTATGATGATTAACTTTTTGTTGCTGGAGAATATTATTATACAATAACAAAGAGTTGTTTTTCAAACATTTGATTCTTAATTAAATTATAAAATATAACTATAGTCTGTATACAGAACTTTACATTCTCTCAAAACTTTTTTTTTTCAGATAATTACGCAAATATTATTACGCGCAGACTAGTAATTCTATTGTGAAAAGATTTCCTTAGATGAAACTGATATGCCGCTTTATGACGGGCGAATATAACGACTTGCATAATATTCAAATCCACCAGTCGTGCTCGCGTTACGCGATAGTCGAGGCGCGGATTATTTCCGACGTTTATCGCGATGCATTAATGTAAAGCGTATCAGATAAGATGTCCTACGTCGCGCGGGAGTGAAAATCTCAATATATCGCGAGCGTATAATTTGACAGACGACACGCTTAGCTTTGTATATTGAAGTACCATTAAATCTTCTAATTAGAAGGAGAGAGAATCTCATGAATTTAGTAATAATAGCAGTAGAAGCTAGAGTGCCATACATTCCAGCTCCTAAAAATGTCGCTTCCTCTGAACTTTCGTTCTGCCACTATAAATAAAAATAATATTGCACAGAAACCATATTAAATAATAATGTTATAAATTAATAAAGTCAGTAATTATTTAATATATGTATATTAAAATTAATTACAACAATTATTAATAATTAATAAGTTTTAATTTTATTATTTTATTTTAATTTTTTCTTCAATTATTTTAAAGTGTCTGCATATTTTTATAATGTTTCGTATAATTGCGAGTACAGGGAACACATTTGTCCCTCATTAATAAGAATTCGACGAAAGTTGTCTCGCAAATGGCGCTTTTTTTTCATCATTTGATCGGAAAAAGAGAGAGAGAGAATTTGTTCACGATCAAGTAACTGAAACCTTGGCGATCATATCGATCTTGACAACATGGGCTTGATGCTTCGATATCGTAAGAAACGATCAACATAAGAGAGCGAGATCATGGCGCGATCGGCCTTGGGGCGGACGCGCGTGTAATCGGAAATCCCACCGGCACGGAATCCACGGGATAACGAGTTCATTGTCGTCGACGGCGTAAATCTCGCGTGAAAAGAACACGCGATAAAGTACCGCCCACGTGGTCGTATGTGCGGCTGTAGCGATGGGACCGATACCCTCGCGCGTGACATTAGTATGTCTGTATGATACATTTGTCGAATATACGATAAACGCTGGAAAATTCTGTTTTGCAAAACAGGATGTCTCGTGGCAACTTCCATATTAAACCGATATTATCATTTCGTTACACAACTTAGAATAAATTAATCCCATCTCCATCACATTTCGTTTCCGATAGCATTGTGCAGAAAATTTTTAGTTATACAAGTTATATAGTAAAATAAAAGTATATACTGCGTTCTAGATTGGTAATATTTTTACAAATACTGTGAATAATATGAATAATAATAAGAAAGTATGTAACATTGATGAAGGTAAAATGATTTGTGCCTAATTTACTCAAACTTCGCAAGTAAATGTCGGCTCGTGGGCCATTACTACCTACAGGCGCCTACGTGATTCCGTTAGCCAGTATTTCAGAAAGAGACTGGAGAGGCAGGAAGGGCGGATCTGGATACGGGCGTGTAGGGTTCGTTGAAGCAGGGTCGCACAAGCAGGGGAAGGGCTCGGAAATGTATTTCCCTCCCCGTGGAAGTTATTCCCTGTATAGAGGAGAAGATTTCTATAGAGAGGCGAGAATTGAAGGTAGTTGGGATGTAATTGGGTCCAACAGTCACGTCAAGGAAGACTGATTAACGAAGTAATTTTCGACAGTTTGATTATTAATAATAATGACGCCTTTGAGTAACTTCGACAATTTCGTAGCAGAAGCGCAAAATCCGAGGGCTCGACTTGACTCATGATCAAAACGCAGTCTCGAAAGTTTAGATATAAACGGGCAATGATTAAAATTGAAAACTAAAAGAGACAAATTTTACAATTTAGAATATAAATCGAGCATAATATATTAATTAATTATAAAAAGCTTTTAACATTTTGTAAGACAAACTCTTTAAGACAGTCTAAAGTCAGATCGTAATTCTTTTTCGGTCTGTTAGAAAATTTTACAGATAATTTATTNTTATTATTAGACGACGCTCATAAGAAATATAAAAAATTGTATATTTATCGTCGTTATTTATAACGCGTGTCTCTCGAAATCATCTTCAGCCGAGTTTAAAATAGATACCACATGAGAGAATCTAAACCGCGATTCGCCAAATGTATCGAGTTTCATGTCACGATATCTCTTCTCGTCCAGACAGTTATAAGTTCGAGCGAATTATATCGATGTGATAGCACGCTTCTCCGAAGAGAATTGCAACGAACGTTCGCACGCGTTTCGCAGCAGAGAAGAGAAGATAAAGAGAAAGAGAGAGGAGAGAGCTCGGGTTTCGGACGGAGAGATGATGCTCCAGCGAGAATGAAAGGCGAAGCATAGCGAAACAATTCAAAGAAGAAAGACGGATAATAAGACACGGGTTGGACGACTCCTCATTGTGTAGCTCGCCGCGTGCGGTCCTCCCGCGCTCCGATGGGACTCCCCGTTGCGTGCCGCGCCGGATTCCGCTTAGGAGCCGAGTAGAAGGCTCCGAAATTCGTGTCCTGGATTGTAAGTTATGGTTTACCAGCCACGCCGCGGAGATGGATCCGATCTTGCGTAGAGATCGCGCTTCCGCTCGCGTTTTCACCGCTCCTTCGCCACGCGGTATTCGAGCAATTCAAACTCGACGATCTCCATAGTGAACATCGTTCACCGTCACGAATTACGTCGTCAGGATGACGTCAGACGGAACCAGCAAGGAAAAAAAGCATGTCACGATTATGTTTATTATGTTAATTATAATAATGTTTATTGTACTATTATATTAATTATCATTAATTGTTAAATGTTTATTATATCAATATTAATTATCCGCCAATTTCATTGCTTGAGTAAGATCTTCAAGAAGTCTTCTTGTGCTTAATGATTATAAGTGGCACGATCTCTTTCCTCTTTTTTTTATTGCCTCCCTTTAATTATCTTTGTACGTCGTTTAATGATTCATTTTTCTTTGGCTTTGAATAATGGTCCATCAGGAATGGACCGTGTAAATTCGCTGTTGTATTACCCCGCAGCGCTAAACAGTTATTGATTATACCTTTTCGCGTTCCCGTCGCGCGTAATGCTTTGCGTCGAATAATATGTCAGCAATTTTACGGCGCTATGCAAAAACAGGTCTGCGAACGAGCGTCGGTTTATGGAGCGATATGTGTCCGCGCGTTTCGGCTTTATATCTCATTTTAAGATCGTATATCTCTTCATAGCGCTGTTATAGACCGATACCAATGCGCCCGTAATTGCGGGTCCATCATGTCGTCTATTCAAGTCCGCATGTCGTTATTTTATTTGTTTTTAGACTTTCGTTGACTATCGAATTTTAATTTGAAAATTTGTGTCAAAATATCGAAAACACAAATACCGCATTTAATTAGATTGAATTTAATTAAATTAAATTTATAATTTTCTTATTTTTTTATAAAATGAAATTCTATGCCATTTCAATGAATGATATTTTCGTATTCATTGTATGATTCAGATATAGAAAAAAACATCCGTATTTGTAAAAGATACGGCAAATATATTATCAATTAGCAAGTTTGTATCACGATCACGTTTCTGCTAATACGAGAATGTAACAACTCGCTTGATACAGCTTTTTTATCAGTCGCCTCACGAATATTTTGCACACAATACGGTCATTAAGCTTTTAAATCGCGCCACAGATGTGCGCATACATTTTCGTCACGTGTCAACCATACCGACAATTTAACAGACGTTGCAACATTAATATCAAATTTAGCATTAGAATATAAACGCTGAATTTTATCATTTAATATCTCCAAACTATATTCGTATTTTAAAATCTATTATAATAGCCGATTTAAAGATGTTATCATCCTTGAAAATTCCTCTTCCGTCAAGGATCCTGTTGATTCATCTTCGCTGGCTTAAGCGAAACCAGTCTGGTACTTACAACTAGGCAAGCAAAGGCGGTAGGCACTCGGATTTCATCGCGGCGTTTCTCTGAAATTCTATTTAGTATCGTGGTACTATTATCTAGCGATTACGGCGAGAAAGCTTTCGGCCATATATGTCGCAAATATTGTCGCCGTGATACGCCCATTAAGCGTTTTATCGTAGTCGAAAAGGCGTTCTTCTCTTCACTGCTATCTACTATGGAATCCAGTCTTTAACTTCGGAAACCCCGCCCTGGATATAAATCCTCACTAAGAAATCTCTCCATGAGATACATTCGCCTTATTGCTATTAATTCTCCATGTGAATATAAATAGGTATTATACATTTTTTACGCAGTAGTTTAATCCTGGTAGAATTAAGGTTCGAACTACATATTTATGTGCGGGATTAAAGGTGGGTCACAGGTATTATCCACATGTTACAACTACGAAAAATATCGAAAAACTGAAAGTACAGATTTTCTATTTTTGTTTTTATAGAAAAATGCAAATAACGCATGAATATGTAGAAAAACTGTAATTCCATCCTTAAAAGTTTAAGCCTTTCGCTACTAATATATATGTTCCAGTGATATATATTCCGTGGCAAAAAGATTAAAATTTGTTTTTTAAATTTTGTAGAAAAACTGAGAGAGATATAAGGATTTTTATCTTCTTCATATTTCAAAATGATATATAAAAAACGCTCGTTATATGTAATGAATGTTGAATAATGAAGACCAAAATATGAGCAATAAAAGATGTTAACATTAAATTAATCAATAATTTATTGTCCCCTTCAACATAGATAAAAATATCGTGTGTGTAAAAATACGTTTCGACTATATTAATACACAATAAATCTTCCCCAACACAAAACAGAGAATACGAGAATTAAAGAGAATTACGAGAATTAACAAACCATTATATAAAAAGAAATACAATTAAACAGAATGAACTAATACAAAGATAAATGATTATAAATACACACGTCATAGATTAAAAATGCTAAATCGCAAGTAGATCGATAAGAGGCTATGGCAAAAATAAAAAATATAGTTACGAAATATAAAAGTATAAAATAAAAATTTTTAACAAGGATTTAAAATCTAACAATTTGAGTCGATAGTTAAAAATGCTGTCGAGAAATTTATTTATCGTTTAGAAGCGAAAATACGGTAGTCCCATGAGTTTCGTAAAGCAATCAATTTTCTGTTTTAAACCATATAGTTCATCATTGTGTAGTCCATTGTAAAAAAAAACGTCGAGAGATTCAGAGATAAAAGTTGGTAGTGAATAATCAGATAAAGACAAAGAAAAGAAATTTAAATGATAGATTGTCGTTAACTCCTATTTGTATTAAAATTTGTAATTGACTGCTTCATAGAACTCATGAGACAAACATATTTTCGCCTCCAAAACGATGAATAAATATTTCAATATTATTTTTAACCATTTTAATTATTGTTAAGAAGGTTTAGTCGAAGCATCCACGATATTTTTGTTTATATTTGAAAATTAACTATCGATCAATTTAATCTCAACACCTTTTATTACTTGTATTTTGGACTTTCCTATATTTTCTTTATATTTCTCGATTATTGAAATTTTTGAATATTATGCAGGCACCATGGCGTTCAGCCATCTTTCGTCGAAAATTATTGCATTCTCAGATACCCCTATCTTTAATCGAGCAAAGTTAGTCAAAGTCCGCACAATCCGCAAACACGATAGATAAACCGAAAGCTTGCAGCGTTCGGTAGCAGGATTGCCGACACGATCGCAACAAACCCTGCGGAACCCCTGGTTCCCTCGCGCCCGGGGGTCTCCGCTGTGGCACGGAGGTATTCATCGTCAGCGGACGACGCGTATGATTTAGAGGGAGGGCCGCGGGACTACCGCTGCGCCTGCGGGGCCCCGCAGAACGTTTCTCCCCACGGTGAAATCCTGTCCTACTAGCCAGCCGAAGAATACGCTGCGTTGATTGGAACGTGGTTATCGCTAAAGTACGATGTTTGCATCTGGGAAAGAAGCGATTGCTTGATTACTATATTTTTTTCGATGCGAGTTTTTGACTCTAATCAGATTTCAGAAATATACATGGCAATAAATATACTGAAAGAAAAATATAGTTACTTTTGGAGCCAACCACAATTTTATAATATTTCTAATGATAATTATGGTTAACATAATGACGCTTTTCGTGTTAGAAATATTATAAAATTATGGTTGGCTTCAAAAGTAACTATATTTTTTTCTCAGTGTATAATTATTTTGTGTTGCTATTTTATATTTGACAAAGAAAAAGTATAATTTCTAAAAACTATTGTTAAATGTCACTGAGAAAAATTGTATCAGAAGACTATGTTTATTATTTTTAATTAGTGCTATATTAGCTCTCTTCTAAATTTAATATTGGATTAAAAATATATTTATTTGACTACTTTCAAACGCACTTTTCGCTGAATGATCAATCATACATATGTAACGAATACGATATGTGTATATACATATAGTATATCTTTAAAGTTTTCCAATTTGTGAAAGCAATTTCCGTATCTCCCAAGATTATTTACATCTATTCTGATTTCCGCAACGAATAAAATATCTCTTAATGTACAACTTTGATATATAAGAAACAAGAAACGTCTTTTTGCACTTTAAAGTTGATTTTATCGTGTCGTATCAGTAAGTTTCTTTATCATGCATATCTTGTCGAAGTTTCAAAGACCAAATTCTAAAACGGTGAATGTGTCCTATCTGAAATTTCCGATGTAGATTGCTCCCACAGGGATGACTGATCCACAGAGTCATTTGAACTTAGCAAACCCACGGACCGGAGTTCAATACACCACGGACGCTCGCGTACATTTACACATTGTGCATTCATTCATACACGTACACATTTTCGCGAGCGTAGTTCTCAGATAAACATTTGCAGAAAAGTGGAGGCAAAATACGGCAAGAATACGAAGACTAGACTCGTTCGACGTAAACCGGGCAAGATAGCGAGAGCTAGAATGCATTTCTCATTCATCCTTTAATTGAAAGGAACAACGCAGGATGCAGTCGGGGCTGGCGTACAGAGAGAGGGACGGGTGAACGGAAAAGAAGAGAATACGAGAGTCTTTGGTAGGTCGTTGCAGGATAGGGTAGTATACATCGGGGAGTACCGATTATGTATCTCAATCATGGGAAACTACCGGGGCGGGAATCGGAGCTCGACGGCCTGGTATAACCGTGCTGCCCCGCGGCCGCGACATGTGAGGTCCCTCTCTCTTTCTCGTCCTGCCCGCCGGCTTGCCTGCCTGCCCGCCTGCTTTTCTGTCTGTCGTGCTTGCCTCTCTCTCCCGTGCCGACAGCAGAGTCTCTCAACTATCTCTCGGAAGCTTAGAGAGTCCGGTTACACTATGCGTCTTGATTGGCGTCGAGAGAGTCTAAATATAAAAGCAAAACGTGAGGCCGATCGGAGTAATTTTGCCACGTGGCTAAGTAAACGAACGCTTTAACGATGAGTATCTCTCGACGATGAGCCTAATGATAATGATAAGGTTATTTAAAGCGATAAGTTCTTGTTTAGTGGCTATCACGAGGTCCCAAGACGATTATCCGTTACATTATTGAAAGTTTCGTCTCTCAAAAAATCTTAAAAATTGTTCCTATTTTTTTTGCTATTTTTTAATTAAAAGTCATACAACATATTGTAACGTGAGGATTGTTTTGTGTTAACGGAACTCTTTTTTTTAATAATTCGAGTAAATCTTCCATCGCAAATCGCAAGAAACAATCATTTCTCGTTCACAAGTTTTACATATCTTATATTTGCAACGGAGCAACTCGCGAAAGCAGATTTATTAACGAGGTGTCGATTGTAATGGCAGCAATTACTGCGCCCTTAGCATGCTTCTTACCTCATTGCGGGAACCTTACCCAGTCTCCTCGTTCAAATGGCACTCTGCCTCGCGAGTTACGCGAGCGCGGACCCACGTGCCGCGTTTGATAAACGCACATTCAGAGAACGTTGTTTTTCAATAGCCGCGAGAGAGGCGACCGGCGAGGGGAAGGGAGCACGTAATGGATTTTACGATCGCGCCGCGCTCCGTTTTTTCCGCGTGCCTCTTGCATGGCGCGCGGTAAAAGAGAGAGACAGAGAGAGAAAGAGAGAAAAAACGGGAGCAGCGAAAACATTGCGTATAAATCTAGGCATATTCGACTGTCGCGACGCGACGCGACCAAGCGCATGGGCGTCGAGTCTTGCAGCTCGGCGTCAATGCCGAAACTCTCCTCGTCCCTGTGTTATTGCCGTGTAGAGATAAACTCCTGCGTCGCGGAACCGAGGGGCTACTCGATTACGAAGACGATATTTCCCGTTCGAAGGCAGATAGTGGAAACTAACTCCCGGCTAAAGCTTGTCAGCGGTGGCACGATATAATTGCGGGAGTGCATCGAAGGGGAGAGTGCGATATTCCTACAATAAAGTTTATATCCCGTTGCTCCCGTTGAAAATTGAAATAAATCGGTCAGTTCATTTTGCTTGCAAAATTAATTCAAATACACGTCTGATTTGATGTTTTAATTTAATTTGCAATTTAAGCATGAAGCTTGTCTATAATGTATACAATGTATACATTGTCTACACGTATTGTAATTAAAACTGAATTGAGAATAATCAAATAATTGTTTATGGATAAGTAAAAAAAATATTCTTTAAAAATATGTTACGTTAACGTTTTTGTTAATGAATTTATATGAATTTATATCATAAAAATTGTATATTTGTTTAAAAAAAAATAAAAATTCCGCTTTTAAATACATTGTAACGTATTTTTAGAACGCAGGCGTTAGATAACAAAAGACCCAATGGAAAAAACATTTATATGAATTCAATACTTTTAGCTCGGTCCCGATTTGTTTCATAGCGATTTGTTTCATTTCTTATTTTATTCCGATCCATTATATGTCTTACGCGTCAAACATCGCCTTATTCGCATTTTAAATATTACGGAAAGCGTAAAAACAAATTGATTTGATGGAAAAGATCGATAATTCTCGCTCGGTCATCTACGCGAAGACGGGAATATAATGCGTTGCTCGATCGCGCGCAGATAAAAGCGAAGCCAAGGTGAGGCCGCGAGGGGAACCGATGTTGATTTTGATCGTGCGCGTTCCGCAAGAAACGCGAACGGTGGAAGGGTAATTATTTTCTTTGGCTATCGACGGCTCTCCGCCGGCTTCCGCTAAATACACTCCCGGGAGCCCCTCCCCGATTGACGGGCACGGTTCGCAAATACGGTCGCGGCGAGTAATTGCTTTTTAACAACCCGACAAAGGCAATTAACCGTCAGTGTTTCAGAGACGAGTTGCACGAAAGTCGCATCGATACGCGTGTAACGACTGTTTCTCCGACAGAGATGCACCGCGAAAAGTTTGGGAAAAAGCGGGAGAATAAACCGTCATGGAGTGTTCCGTGAAAATAAATTTCATGGGGAAGTGCAACCCAGGGATTCGCCGGCGGGGATATCGAACGAGTTTTTCTCGGTGTAAGAGTAGCGGCGAGAATAAGGTGAAAGAAACACAATGGGATTTTACGAAATATTTTCTTTTACTTAAACAGCTGCGTAATAAAGATACGGTGCTTTTTTTTATCGGTTTCGCGCATAAAAATTTTGTGCTTGCCGCTGTCATTTTCAGAAATGTATTGGCTTTTGCGATGAAAATTGGAGCCGATAAATCCGTTTGACTTTTTTTTACGCGTTATCTAAACTGTGTCTGGTGCTCGTATCAATCGATGAATTTGTGTGCCACGTGCGCGAAACGCTAAATGACCTGAAAACAAACTGTCATAAGCCAGCGCACTTTTATTATATTTGCGTGGAATTTATTTATATCATTTATTCCATGCGTAATTGATATAGAACGCGTATGTATCAATTTATCTATGTATTACTCAATATTTCGCAAAATTCTGCCACATTTTTTTCAAAATAAATCTCAGAGACATCGTAATACCGTACTTGACTCGCGTCACTTCCCGCTTGAGCCCCTTTAGCGTCAACCGATTTGAATTCCGAAAACATCTCCATAAATTATAACGATGATATTGATTATTGCATAACGTTTGCATGTTATAAATGAAACAAAGAATATTCAGGATCGAAAGGGGGCGGCGATGATTAATCAATTCGAGCGAGCCATCGCTCCTCTCTGAATTATAGCCTCAGTTATTACACAGGGGCGCGGAAGAAAAAAAATGGGACTAATCAGCGTCAGCCGATCCTGATGCACGGCCCGGTTCACTAGTCCTCGCGGCTGCTGATGCTCCGTGGACCGTGGGGGAATTCGGTCGATTTCTTTTCCCGTCGAACGCTCGCGGAGAAAGGGCCGCCGCGCGTCTCACCGGCGCCTAATAGAAAAGGAGGAAATCCCGCGGAAAATGCGCCGCTGTCGGGGAATGCTCCTACATGTACCGGGGGGAGAGGCTTTACGACCCCGTCGCCGCCACCGCGATCATTTTCCAGCCGCGTGACTCTATTTTGCGGAACGAGCGCGCGGTGTGTCGTTAACGCGGCGCGCGTTGTATACACGGTCCCTTCCTTGTCTTTGTCTGTCTGTCTCTCTCTCTCTCTCTCTCTCTCTCTCTCCCTCTCTTTCTCCTCGGAACTTTGCCAAAACGTCGCGTTAATCTCGTTCTTATTCACGCGAGAGATTCCAAGAGGGTTGACAATATCGGCAAGTGTGAGAGAGACAAAGAGAGAGAAAGACGCGCGAGATTTCCCCACGGGAGCGTGAGATGGAAGTTTCTCCCTGTTCCGTGTGTTGTACATTGCCGTCCCGAAGTATTTCAGTCGTGTCTAGACTACGCGGTTATTTCCCGCGCGTGTTTCTTCTTTATTTTCTCTTTGTCGTTCTCAGCGCGACGCGCGCGCTTTTCTCTTGCCCACGCCTCGCTCCGTATCATCTCGCGCCTTCGTTTCGGTACATTCGTGCGAAAAGATGAAGACACGGCGAATTACCGTGCAATTGGGCCGCTACGTCGCTGGAATCGCACGTATGCGAACTATCCCGATGGGCGAAATGCACAAACGCGAACGGTATTCTACGGCTCGATTGGAGCGGGAAATGTCCTGTGAACGTACTGCGATTCAGCTTTGCTTTTAAGGATGCGAGATATGCTATTACATATCACACGATAGACTAAACAATACAGCTGCAATCGACACGAAAAGAATGTGGAAAATATTATAATCTTAAAATTGACAATTTCTTTTCTTAATAAGTGAATTTAATTTCCTAAAAGAAATTTCTAAGATGTTCGTCCTTTTTTGCATCTCCCTTTGAATGACAAACTATTTATGGAATTTTATTCAATTTACTTCAACGAAATCTTTCTTTGAAATATGTCATTATTTACTGTAATATATTAACTTCATTTTTCTAATATTAAATATTTTTATAATTAAATATCTTACATAAATTGCAATTAATAAATAATAATTAAATTTTAATAAAGGTTACATAAGCTGTATGCTTAAATCTTGCTTCATCAGACGAAAATTTTTCAACTTTGAAACACAACGCTTCGAACGATTTCTTCCAGTTATAAAAATTTATTTCAAAGTTTCCTTTAATCTGCACCAGCTGTCACTCTCCTTCCCCTTTCATGTATTTGCTCAACATATCGCAATCCGCTCGACATGACGGTCGCGTTGTGGTTTCGCAAAGTTCGTTTTGGTCGTTTCTTGCCGAGCCGCGAACGGCAGCGATCAGCGATGTCCGCCGGCGCAAACTTTCCTCGTTATGCCCCGGGTATTCGCGACAAGTACAAGTATTCGTGGCGGCGAGGCGGCGGCGTACGTCATCTGCGTGGTCTGATGAGAACCGCGGGGGTGGCGAAAACTTGCCGCGCCGAGAGAATAGCGGCCGGGACGAGAGCGAAGAGGGAGTCACCTCTTTTTTATCTCGATACTGATCGACATCGATCGATCGCCGCTCCGCCGTTGTCGGCTTCTTCGTCCCGTTCGCGCCTCTGCCTCTGGCTTCTTCCTCCCCGGCGCATTACCGAACTCGCGCTCGTCGTTTCTTATCGCGCTCCGGTACCGCTGCAGGAACTGGATATCGTGTTGCGTTGCAAAAAACGAATCGTCGAGTTCGACGAGAGTGACATGCCAATTTTTCAAAGTAGAACAGTATTTTTATCGTTTCGTATATTCATTAGTATGAGCAGTTTATCCAGAGTCACGAAGAAACTCGGAACTAAAAACGATAGACGTAAAAAAAAAGACATTTACTTGCGTATACGTACTGAAAAAAAAGATTGATTAGAATTGGTTATAATAATCCAGTCTTGATAAAAGTTACCAAGAACTTTAGTGAAATAGTTTCAACTAAACATATAGGTCATTATGACAAAATAATGTTATAAAAAATGAACTGATCATTATTATCAAACGTTTTGTCATTGTTATTATATTAAGCAATAATAACTAAGTATTTCAAAAATTGCATTACTAAATACATCTTATAAGTTTACCTAGAATTTTTTTTTAGTGCATAACTTTTAAATTGTAACATATTTTTAATCAAAAAGTACACATGTTAAGTGTTATACACTGATTGAAAATATGCTCGACATATCGCTTAAATAACTTGTTCGCGTTGATAAATTCATTTATAGCGTCTTTCGCGAGCTTTATATCCCCGCAAATCCCTGTCGGACTTAAAAGTGGCATGCCGCGTTTCACTTATATAATTTTGATAGAGCTGTCCATCGGATATCCAGTAGCCGTACGGCGCGCATCCCATTGCATCTCTTCGTAATCCTCGAAAGGACCATGCCTCTCGACGTGTGGCGGGATTATGCCATCTGCCTTCTCTGACTTTTTATTCGGAGATACGGAGATACAAACCGGTGCGCGCTCTTTCTCTCTCGAGACGCGGAGACGTGCACGTCCATATGCGTTCGCCAGCTGCCGTCGAGAAATACGCGCGATCGGCACGTACGTCGTTATTTCTACACACGTCGTGGATTACGGCCGAGATGTAACCGTCAGGGCGGATTATCCGGAATTGCTGTGGAACGCTACGGGCGATCGTACTGACAGTTTCGTGTCTATTAAATGGAGTGTGCTCGCACATCCACCTCTCGAGAGAGCTGGATTCCGACGAATTTTCACGGTCAAATTGTGTCAAACGATTGCGCGGTAACTCTCTAATCGTACTTTGTTAGTTTAATAACGGGCATAAGTAAAACTCTCATTAATGTTAGTTAATTCATGATATCGATCAGTTTTTATGATAAATTAATTATTCACTCCTTTATTCATTCATGTTACATCGATAAAAACGCTACATTGTCGTGAAATTTTAAATATATATTCTAATATAGACGAAATTATCAAATTTCCCATTCTCCAAGACCTTCTAAAATTTAAATAGTTCTCTCCGAATAAAATGTCATTGAAATAAAATGTCATAGTCCATTTCAAATTAGATAATACCATCTGTTCTGAAATTTAAACTATTTTGTTATACATGGAATTGGACACATTGGATGAATTTAAATTTTTAATTGCTTATATCCTCTTTTTATCTGAGAATAATCAATCGAATGATTCGAAGTCCGCAGGAAAAAATCTGTATAAATGAATCAGAAGTAGGGTACGTAAATAAAAGCCGTCAGCTGACATCAGACGTCAGCTGACGTTTGCTTACAAGTTTGCCGACACTTTTACTAATAAAAAAAAAAACTTTCGTTTTTTCCACGCAACTTTTTCTCTCGTGCAGCTTCGCGCGTTATCGCCCCGGATCCTCCAATTGTAAAAAAATCTGGCCAAAGTTACTATCCATTGCGACGTGATGCGCCTCGTCCCTGCGGGCGATTTTAGTTCGCTGCTACCCTCTCCAGAGGATATGACGTCATCCCCTGCGCGATGTTTGCCGGTGGCGATAAATGGAAAATAAAAGGAGAGCCGCTCGTCGCGCCCTTGTCCGAACGGCCAGCAACCCCGGGAATAAATCACGATCGAATTGTTCGCCGAAAAAGACAGAGAGGGTTCCCCGACCCTGAATGTCAGGCAAGTCCCTGCCGGAAATTAGAATAACGTGAAGGACGAGAGACGAGTTGCCGCTGCAGCAATATCCCATCCTCGAGCGAGGCGTTCGTGTCATCGTGGAAATCCATGTCTATGTCCATTTGTTATGATTTGTAACAATTTTCAATTTAGTCGCTGAAAAAAAAGCAGTCCCCGTCAGAAATGCGTAACGTTTTAATGAGATGCGAATCATACACTGAAAAAAAAATTCTAGGTAAATTATAAGATGCATTTAGTAATGCAATTTTTTAAAATACTTATTATTACCAAATATAATAATAACAAAACGTTTGATAATAATTATAACCATTTCATTTTTTATAACATTATTTTGTCATAATGATCTGTATGTTTAGTTGAAACTATTTCACCAAGGTTCTTGGTAACTTTTATCAAGACGGGATTATTATAACCAATTATAATCAATCTTTTTTTCAGTGTAGTTAGCATTTCCATAAATCAAAAGACGCAGTGAATCTCTTCTAAACGCTTCGTTAATCTCTTTTTGAATGTATTGCAATTTACTGTGAAAAAATTGTGTCTTTTAATTCGTAAACTGCGCGGACTGTGTTCGGTTGTAACAATTCATTAAAGGTGCTCCGTGCTCTTCGACAGGAAATCGTATAGATACAATTTTCCTTTTTTAGAATGATATTGTTTAATCACGACGGATCGAATGTTGGAACGTAGTCGTTGCACGGTGTATTTCCATTCGTTGCGGCCCGTCGAAACAGAGTGAGCCCGGATTTTCGTTTTTTCCAAGTAATGAAGCTGAAAAGAGGATACGTACACGTACGGGCGTATAACGTCCGCCGAAGCCATGTCAAATAAAATGAAAAAAAAATCAAATGTCAAATAAAAGAATTAGTCCCGTTACGCTGATGCCGCGGAGTTGGTCGATCAGATTTTCGCCTGCATGCCGCGCATTCGTTTCCCCCTCGGTTTTCAGAAATTCTTCGAACGAGAATGACGATGTAATTTCATTACGCGTCAAATCTATCGGTCTTTTCGCCCATTCACTTCGACCCGCCGGCATTCGCACACTGCGGGGTGGTCCGTCGTTGCCGGATGCCCTTTCATCACGCAACCGCGGGAATGAAGTTAGGATAATGATAGATTTGTCTGAACGTCGAGCTACGTATGATTACGAAACCACTTAACTAACATTGAAAAGCGAAATGTTGCAGCGACTCGAAAACAGACGAAAAGCGAGCAAAATTGAACGGTCAGACATAAAAATAAATTGCAATTAATAAATGGAAAGCTATAAGCCATATATAACAGTAATTATATAGTCTATTATTTCCAATTTGTTCCTAAATATCTGTGAGCAAAATATTATTGAACGGTATCGAGGCACCCCATATAGCCGTCGCCGAAGTTTATCCGCGGGCGCAATCCCGAAAACTCATTTTCACAGCGATGGGTAACACTTCGTTAGTGGTGATGCTCGGACTATATAGGGTGTCCGTGGTGACATTATTTTCCAAGCGATTGACCAGGGGGTAAAAAGTCTTTCTCGTAAACTTCAATACTCCGTCAGAATCTTCAAATGGACATTCTCGTTTTACTGATCTTCAATAAAATGAGAATGTCTATTTGAAGAAGATCTCACTCTTGTAGAGCTGAAACAGCGGCTGCGCCTAGAAGAGTATGTAAGAACAGAACACGTTCTTATCTAAAATCAAATATACTCGAAATTGCACTCAACCGTGCAGATTTAAAATGTGTCACGTAACTAGTGAGTAATTGAAGTTTCGAATACCGGAAAATTTTTGTACACTTTGAAATGTGAAACGCGCGAGGCGGACAGTTCGCTTAGACCGAGCAGCCGAACGACTTGCTTAAAGACTTCAACAGGCTCGGTTCTTTAACATAGTTGTAAGACAAGTTGAAATATCTATTTCCAGTATACATTTTTCTTGTTCGGCAACCGAAACTGTTTTTGCCATCCTATTGCTAAGAGAGAATTGAAAGTATTTCAGGTATACGTACTTAGAATTGAAAGTATTTCAGGTATACGACTTTATAGTTTCATTGTTCGTGTTTCAGGTCCACCCGGTGAGCCGGGTCCACCCGGAAAGAGGGGCAAGAAAGGGAAGAAGGGCGATCCTGGGGAGCCCGGTGCGCCGGTGAGTTACTTTCGTGCCGATGCTTCGGTATCGCGCGAAGCATGCCGTATATATATGTATACACATATATATATATATATGTACGGTACATTAATGCACTGATACATCGCACGTGCAGTTGTGTACGCGAGTGTGTTTATTAGGGAGTGCAGCAGCTCCATGCATGAAGTAGTAGTTAACGGTACGCGTTATATTATCTCCTCCCTGTCCCCCTTTTCTGGTCTCGAGACTGAGTACACTGAGTAGTGACTAATGTAAGTAGTACGCGCTTCTGCGAGAGACATGCACACACACGCGTGTGCCCGGTAAGGAGAATTGAAGACATAGCCGCGGACAAAAACCATAAACTTTAAAGAACGAGCTGAGTGCTACGGTGTATTAATCATGGTGTATGTTATAAACTCCATTTTTCTTCAGGAGAAATCAATTTTTCTTCCTTTCCTTAGAAAGCGGGAGTTTGTTAGACTGCACTGCGGGCACGTCTTCAATTCAACGTGAGTGTTATCGAAAACTTTCTCGCGTAATTACACCAGATAAAAAAATAAAGCTATATTCCAGTTGCAGAAGGAGCTTATTTAGTATTTTAATTGGTACTTTCCTGCCAGTTGCATTTGTTTTATCAAGAAATATCGATGTCGGGTGACTCGGCGATTCAAAATGCAAAGTTACAATATAACGTTGTTACGAGTGAAGAAACAAATTAATCTCATTCGCGCGCGCGAGCGCGCGCGCGCTACCAACTTACATTACGTCAGGGAATAATTAATTAGTTGCAAAGTTATATACGTGCATACAACAACTTATTCACATTTTCGACCCAATACAAAACTCAAAGACTATTATTTTTTCCTTAATTTTGATTTATCGTTAAATCTTACGTTTATTTTTTTTTTATTTTCCATGTCTGGCGAATTGAATTTCAAAATTATAAAAAATAATGGATTTAAAGAGGCGGATCGTTATCTGTCGAACTTGATCATCCCGACGTTGAAATTTCGTGCTCCGCTCGCGACGAGCAGGCTTCTCTCCTTGGCTGCAGCGTCGTGGGTGTTCCAGGAGCGCGCGATCGGATTTCCCTCGCGATTGCCGATCGAGCGAGCGCATCGTCGCGTAATCAAAGATCGGATTGGCGGAACACCGGGAGAACAGGGCGGGAAACGGATCGGCGCACTCGTGTGCGTGCGCGCGTGCTTATACGCCCGTGGAATATCTAATTGGCCGGAATAATTATCGGCGGGCGGCGGTGTATACGGGTCCTTACAGCCGGGAATCGTATACACGTATACGCGACCGGGGCCGATAATATCGCGGGCACGATCGGCCGGCCCCGCGAAATAATCGCTTTTGCATGCGCGCGAGAGTACTCTGAGTAAATCCCCCTCCCCCTATCCTTCTCCCGCCTCCTCGTGTAAACGAGTTTTTAATTTTTTATACCCCTTCTTACAGGGTGTGGCCGGGACGCCGGGCAAGAACGGTTTTCCGGTATATTATTTTTTATTTTCTTTCTCCAACTCCTTCTCTTTCTCTCTCTCTCTCTTTCTCTTTCTCTACTCTCTGTCTGTGTACGTCTGTCTGTCTGTCTCATATCTTCACATTTGCATTCGTTTCACTGTACTTCTCTCTGTCTCTTTCTCGCTGTCACGTTTCTTGAACACTACAGAACTCTCTCACCACACTATGTGCATCGGACATAACAGCCATTAAGTACCATTAATGCGTATCATGTAGCCGCTGATGTGCGATTTTTGCTCGTTTGACCTGCTTCTTTATCCGCGAGCTGTTTTTCGATCTGGATCCTCTTCCGGCTCTCGATATAAGCTATTCATCGACATCTTTTTTATTCTCTTTTTTTTTTGTATCGTGTATCAGCGCGATTCGTACGCGCGATCGAAGCACGAAATCGGACACCGGCATTCTCGCCCTCCGACATTGTATCGCGCGTCGCTTTGACGACTGAAGGTGCAACTATTATACGCGTCGAGGAAGCGGGTTAATTGCATTCTTCGCTCGTTGCGAGTATCACTTCTCGTTTTAATTGCTGGCAATCTTGAGCTGCCAACGTTTCCGATTTACCAAGTATCAAGTTATTATTTTCCTGAAGCTGTAATTGCCGAATGGAAACTAGTGATCAATCTATCCATTGAAAAAAAAAACACAAATATCTTGAGCAGTACTTTGCGAAATGCTCGTTTCAGTAAAATGTAAATTGTACGAGAAAATAAAGTTCTTTTGCGGGAAACTAACCTTTCACAATATTGCACGCGCGATTTATAAAACTGGACTAATTGATAATGAGTGTTCCGCGTTTCCTCTTGTTTTAAATTGCATGTAATCAAAAATATGTAAATTAGATATGAAACGTAAAATAACTGACATTTATCTGTCGAGTCTGATTAATCACGGTAGCAACGATATCGAAAGAAATTCAGTATAAAATTGGCGCAACGGCGGCACGGCCAGTTTCGAGATATGACCGATGATATGACCCCGGCATGAAATATGAAAGTTGCCCCATCAGAATCGAAGCCGCGCAGAATTAAACATTCACGTGTGCCGAATAAAATTTCTATTAACAGCGCTTCTCCTCGCCCGTTGCGAATGCATCGCGTTACATACGAGAGGATCATGCGAATGCACTTTTGTCGCGCCTGGAAGCATAACGGCTCATCATCGGTTCTGGTTTGTCGCGCTCGCCCATGTTTATTACATGTTACATACACAAGGAATGAGAATTTCCAAGGGCTCGCTCGGCCCGCACGCAATTTTTCACTTTTCTTCGTTCGTCGTTACGGACGCGTGAGCGACGACTGGCACTCACTGGCGGTGTTCTTTCAGGGACCTATCGGCTTGGACGGGCCCAAAGGTGATCCGGTAAGTTCACCGCATAATTTACATTTTAATTTTCGTCGTGGCGTTACAAGCGTGCGAAATTAATTGCTTCGTAAAAACGCAGAGGCAATATATTTTATTTCGCGACGCTTAACGTTCTGAGAATAACATTATTTGATAGAATAATGGTTATGGGCGTGTGAGAGAGACCTTTAATCATAATATATTTTGTGCGGCGAGAAACCTGTTATATCAAAATTTATGCTTATGCGAGGTGTCATCGTGATAAATCTGATAATTTCTTTCTTTTATTGCGATCACGCAGGTACGTCCATCCTGTGTTAATTTATGAAATATTTAAAAATTTCATTTCATGAAGTCGATCGGCATGGAGACCAATGCTATGAACTGCGGAACAATCAATTTATGCGATTAAATATACGAGATATCCGTAAAATTTGTTGCTCGACTGAACTGTCGATATCGGCCGATTGTTCGTATATATTTTAACCGACGTGACATAAAATTAGATGTCTCATCTAGATTCTGTCCTAATAACACAGGTGTGAAATGAGGTCACCTAAGACATTTTGGGAGCAACTAGCACCGTTCTCAAATATGTGAGCGGCAGTTTATTTAAGTAGCGTGTCTCTTCCCAGTAAATTTAGTTAAATAAGTACTTTGATTTTATATATGTATGTAATCATGTGTCCCCCGAGGACTATGAGACATTGGGAAAGACGACGATCAAGAAAGCAACGAAATCGAACGCTCGAAATGACGGACGTAAAGATAATGAGAGAGAGAGAGAGAGAGAGAGAATTTTGATATCGAGTTTCCGTCAAACGCAGCTGTTCCTAAAAGGATGAAACTTTTCCGGTCTACTTCGAGTTGTATTTCAGTCGGAATCGGAGTAAGATATTTAGTCTTGATATTTCGAGATAGGACCCGATCAGTATTCGAGTCGCGATCTGTGATTGTGGAACGGGAACGCGTTCATGTACCAATCGCTTCGAACTCATTTCGCGTTCCGGCAACCCCTTTTTCTCGGAGCCCTTGTTCGTAACAGCTGACGTATGTTGAACGAATTAGCCGCAAAAATGCAGGATGATCAATCATATGAGTGATACATTTGATATACCGTACCATTTTGCTATCAGATTCAGTTTTTGACGGGCAGGGATCAAACGCAGGCAGTGCGAATGAAAAGGTATCGAAGTTTTAAATCAAATGGAACATTACGAGGATTCAATGCAGGATATTTTCGCTGGCTTCTATACGGATACGAATTACGAAGATACGACTAATCGAGAAAATCGTGATTTTATTGCTACTTTGATGGTTTGAAAATTGGTTAAACAAAGTATTTCTCCAGAATTTTCACACGATGTATAGCGTATTGGTAAACAATATAAAGTATAATTAAAGTTCCAATGATAATCTGCAAGTTTACAGACAAGCCTCAACTTTTTAGTTATAGGCAACTTTTTTAATGTAAAAAAAAAATATTGAAGAAGATCACCGTTAATTTCACGAATACCTATGAATACATGTATTTGCGCAACGAAAAGAGATTCGTTATAAAAGGATTTACAAAAGCAACGTTATCGTTATTGCGCCGTATAACGTCGTTATTATAAAGTTAATAAATCAAGCTCCTCAGTTTCTCTCGCAAACAAATGTAATTTATTAGAATCCAGGATACAAATGTACATTGGATTTTTTTTAACATACCAATACTGCGCGTAGTTAGAGTTATCGTGATATATTAAGACAATTCCATATTCTTATTTGCGGTTACAGTGGCGGCGGTCGCGAATAGGATTGGAAGATGAATCGGATTTTAAATTGAAGATTTGCTCGCTCACTTGCACTCACTTACTCTATTAACTCCGCCGTTCGTTGTGGAAGCAGTTACTCCGCGCTCGGTCGTTATATTTTCTCCGAGACGCGGTCTTTTAACTCCAATCTGATTCATCGTTCGGACCTATTCATCAACTGGCCTGCCATCACCTTCTCTTTTCGCGCTAAACAGACATAAGACGTACGAAGTCGCGAAACGCAGAAGGCCGTTCTTTGTCGCTACCATTTCGCTTATCATCCATAAATGTATGACAGTCCATACATAGGTAATGTCGGGCGTGTCGCCTCGAGAAGGCAGAAAGGCGAAAATCGGAATGACGCGAACACAGATTGATTATTCCTTATTTCGCCGTTTTATCATACGTCTAGCCGTTGCACACGCGAGACCGACGCGAGACGTCGTTGCGTCTTTTTGGAGTTGTCGCTTTCAACGAGACCGTGCGCACGTATTCGCGGGAGATAAGATGAGAACGGAGTTCGTCTATCGTCTAACGGAGTACGTAAATTCGCGTATTAGGATATAGAAGTTCCATAGTCTATGCATTCACTTCGACGAGCTATCCAGGGCGCGCGGGATGCCTACACGAGGCTCGTGCGGGTTACACGACGAGGTCCTTGTATTATAATCCCCGTACATGCATCCTCGTATATATGCGTGACTCTCGGTTATGCAAGGTCCTTCGTGACACGCAAAGTCTTTTCGCATGACAGGCCCTTGTATGCGCGTCGGTGGCCCTTTGTGGCCACCTAGTTTGCCTTACCGTAGAGAGAACAGCCTCTGTCTATTCGTGTACACACACGTGCTCGGCGGTGTGTCGCGTATACGTTTGATGTCGCACAGGATGTCGTGGAATTACTGCTATTTCCCCCTTAATTATAGACGCTACGTGATTAATTAAGAAGGTTGACGACACGCTAATAAGTGTTTTCGCGATGCGGGCGACCAGATAAGGGAATAATAATTTCTTACTCGGTCTCGAGTGGACTTTAATTGAATATTGTCATAATTTGAGGCACGCTAAGCCCGGCGTGCTAAGAAAACAAAAGAGATTGTGTCCGATAAAGATTTCATTAGGGAACAATCAGTTTCGGAGAATTCACGGACGATGGTTTTGCAATACTTGATACGCTCAGGTACCTGACAGGATTGGGGCGAATATACATGAGGATGTGTTGTGTGGTAGGAAACTGACGTGACTGGATCTCGGTGGCGGTAAGGTACAAACGACAGAGCAAACAGATAGCGAGGGAATGTGTCCGAGAAGAAAAGACCGAGTACGTGCGCGATTGAAAAAGAGAGAGAAAGCGAGGGAGGAAGGGAGAACGAGAGGAAGAAAGAGAGAGAGAGAGGGAGAGCAATAAGTGCATTGCAAATATCGTGAGTTGTTTGTTCTGTCGATGGCCGGGAAGAAAGGACCCGCACGATCGGCTCCTTCCTCGCGTTCTCTCTGCTCTCCTCTCGCCCGGCCGGCGTTTTCTTTTTAAACGAGTGTGGCAAACGAGTGTGTACACAGTCGCCCCGGCGACCAATACCCGCGCGGATCCGTACTGTAAGGGTGGTATTCCGAGATTCGAATAACGAATCCGGCGTTTATATCGGATTTCGTGCAAATAGTCGTAGCGCACGGCGGCGGCGGCGGCGGCGGGTTACAAGCGGGTAGCAGTGACTCCGCAATTTGCCTCGGGATCGCGGAGTTTACTCTCTACTCGCTACTCCGGGGGCAAGATCCGGCGCGCAAACATACAGGTTTATCTTCTTGGAAATTTATAACCGCGCTATCTGCACGCCGGGCGACCCGCCCTCCGGACGGGAAATATTAAATCGCGATTTTAACCCTCGCTGAATCGCGTAATCGGAATCGCCCCTCGTCTGTGTGTCCGCAGGTTTGCGAGATCTGAGATTTTATGCGGGTCTGTACGTTTCTCTTCATCAAGATACGTAGGCGAATGATACGCGCCGCACGATAATACGGTTCTCCTCGTGTATTGATACAGTACGGAGAAACGGATCTGAATAAAGCGCGTAATAAAATAGGAATGATTCGGCTTTTTACGGTTCGGTCTTTTGATCGAATGTCCTTCTCCTCTTTCCGATACAACTGTAGATTAAATCTGATCCTAGTGCATTTTATACAGTGTAAGAGAAAAATCGCAATTTGATTTAAATTTACCTATTGTCTCCTTTTTTATAATTTTTAAATTTGTCTAATAATTTCATTTTCTTCATTTCAAGAGAGACGAATAATGAGAGATATTGATGTCGCTTTTTAACCTATTGGCATGAATTATATATAATTATATAGCGAGCATTTATATCTATCGACTTTGTATTGCACTGTTAAATCCGTAATGTTAAATTATACTCGATTCGAGTCACGCAGCCAGCGAGGCACTGCATGCTAGGAAATAAAAAAAAGATTGTGTCCGATAAAACTTTCATTAAAGAACAATCCGTTTCGAAGAATTCATGGACGATGGTTTATTTTTAACTATTCTTTAGGTCACGACTGCTTCTATTATACTGCTAGTATGTCGTTAATTTAATTAAAACAATGGAGTTAAATAACAACATGTTAATGTTGTATTTTATATAAAAATATTAATTTCGATACATATAATACTTAAAAATATATATTATTTACTTTTACTTAATTCAAGAAATTGATTTAAATTTGATCCTTTAACAGTGTGATATAAGTAATTATGTGTGTGTGTGAAGTAAAAATAATTAAAAACTAATTATATTGTGTGAAGTAGTTAAAGACTAATTATGCGTGTTATATTATGAAGAATAATCGGCAACAGAATTAAAGTGCGAAAACTCGCACGCGCGTCCAACTTATTTGTAGATTTTAGAAACGCAAATTATTTGAAAGGAAATCCCATTTAATTTAATAGTAGAATCTACAGAATCTCCGTACAGACATTTTGAGTTCTACGCTATCGGATATCTCTGAAACGGAACGAGAGCGTCAGAATTCTTAATTAAAGCTGAAAGTGTCTTCACAGTGATTCAACACGTAAAGCTGATATGAAAACAAAATCCCGGCGCATCAGTCTAACATTTAACAGATTAGAAAGGAAAGTAGTAAAACTCTCTTAAAATGTTGCACGAGAGTCGCGCATAAAAAGCACGAAAAAATTGCAATTTCCTCTCTGGAGTTGGCTGGTTTACAAATTAGAAGTAACGCGCGACAAAAGCCGAGAGATATTCGATCGCTGTACAATTATGATGTAACAGAGAGAGAGCACGCTCATTCTGAAGAAGCTCTGTTCATTCTGTTCATCGTTATTACTCCACGTAATACACGACGTCTCTTTTGTTCACAGGGCCGACCCGGTGACAAAGGACAGAAGGGCGAGCTGGGTAGCCCCGGATTCGACGTCTTGTCCGCAGTGAAGGTATCTAAGCTATGCTATCTGGCGCGGAATAAAGCAATATCCGCCGGCGCACTCGTAACGCGAAAATGCGTGCCGCGCTCTCTCATTTCTCGCCTTGCAGCCTCCGTCGCCGTCCTTCAGAGAGCAATCTCGTAAAGCCCCGTGTGTACCGCGGGACGTGTGTATTACCAGCGCGACCGACGCACTGAGAGCGGAGAGAGAGAGAGAGAGAGAGAGAGAAAGGAAGCGAGAAGAATATGGGATAAATCCCTGAAGGGATGGCGGAGGAGTGCGCGGGCGGAAGGAGTAAAGCGATATTTTCATCGCGCGTGAAGCTGCAAATCTTATTTTACACGGCGAAAGTGCACTCGAGCGAAAACGTTATTAACGTCTTCTCAATCGCCTCGCCTGTGGAACGTCAAAAGACCGGCGATTAATTGAATAAATTACACGGATTTCGCGATTTCAGCCCGAAGAATTTAAAAAATATCGGGAGCGCGAGAGTCGAAGCGGAGAAATTAGTGTCACGCGCAGAAGAAGGTCCCTTTGGGGCGATCCGGGGTAGAACGAGGACTCTTTTATACGAATCCTCCGGGAAATCATATAACCGAAGCTCTCCGGATGGCCTAATTCGCCATCGCGTTTATCCGTGATAATTAAATCTCGGCTCTCGCGCGAAAGCGAGATTTGTAAAATCGTCAAAGCACCTGAAATAACATTTCGCGCGGCAGTCCCGCGCCGATAAAGGATCCCAACCCGTTTCATTCAATCCATTTGCTTTTTTTTCTCTTTTGTTGAGGTCGAGAACGAGGTCTTCGTTCCGCGCTCGAGCGCACTCGCGTCGATCGCGCGCGATTTCTTTCATACGAGGTGTCATGCGACACGAGGGCCACTTCCTCCTGTCGTCGGGTACGAGAGTCTAACCAGCTTCGCCCTGGAAGTCGAGCGACGTCCGCCGATTTTATCGCGAGGACGACGATGCGTGCACGACGCGTTCATTCGTGCACATGCATATGCATTACGCTCGCGTCCAGGGCGAAATCACCGAAGCTCCCGCGTTCTCTCGATCGAGCGTGCAACAAGCGCGTCCGGCGTATCGATCGGCGCGTTTGCCGCGCGACGGCGAGCACATCACGCGCGGAGTTCGCGTGCGGCGGAGCCGAGGCGATGATTAAACGACAATCGTTCACGATTCAAAGGTTTATTAATATTTTTCGAGATTTTTTTTCAAGATAAAAATTGATTTCGAATTAATCTAGGCAACAGATTTCAGATATTGAAATAGTTCTTAGATAATTAATTTTATGTTCAAATACCTATTTAGATGCTTTTAGAAGTTCTGTAAGTGAAATTAATTGAAGGTGATATTTTATTTCATGCATTTTCTATACGAAGGGAGAAAATGATTTTTATCGCCCTGCGCATGCACCGTGTAAACATTTGTCAATTAAGTGACGGCAGGATGAAGATCATCGTTCGGGAAAAAAATCGCGCCAGTTGTTGCGCGCGTCCGTGACGTTAACGACGAAAAACGATCGTTCCGTCGCGCGCCATCCGTCGAAATGCAAACGGCGGTGCGCAACTGGCGTGATTGCCTTAGCGGAGGCGAGGGAAAAAAAAAAGAATCGCGTCGCGCCTCTTTCCCGCACGCGGACTCCGCTGGTGCCGGTCGTGAAAACGAGTTTCACGGAAAATCTGCTTTTCGCGCCCGCTCGTCCGTCGACGCGTCGATCGCCCAGCAGCCAACGGCGGCGCGACGACATCGCCAGTACGAGAGTAAATAAATAAACCTTGCCTTTTTTCTCGCCTACGGGTCAATGCACAGGGATTGGGGTTAAAGAGGTCGGTGACGACGCTCCGCGGCGGGACGCTCGGCTACGCGGAAATCGTCGCCCTCAAGGTAAACCGGCCTCCTCCTCCTCGGAAGGCGCGACACACTTCTCAGTGTCGCGATCCGGACGGACGTCCTCCAAATCTTCCCTCAATCGTCTCCCCGCTGTCTCTCACCCATCATCATCATTGTCCAACACTGCCCGTAGTCGTCGTCGCTTCTTCTCTTCTTCTTTTCATCCGCCCCGGTCATCCACTGCCCACTTGTCCCAAACCGCTCACCCCTGTTATACCACCTGTGTGTCAGTTTTTTTTGTGTCCGCGCGCCGTCGCACACATCCCGGATGCGCGACAGGCCGGATCACGTCGTCCAGTCGTTCTTTAGCTAGTCGTTGCCTCGTGCGGTGCTTTCGGTGTAGCGTTCTCTCGTTGGTTTATACGAAACGAAGGGCGTTGTCGGTGTTCAGTCGTCAACGTGGGGCCTCTCTTTTCCCTCTCGATCGTCGATTTCGATTTAATATGCTCCTAGAAAGAATTTACTTTAAGACATATGTGAGATAAAATAATTGCATGTATGTAAAAATATTGATTATGCGATACTCGCGTTGTCGATCGTGATCGAACGAAAGAGAGCCCTGGACGAATCATCGGCGACGTACTTTTTTTTTACTTTGGTTTTTGGTTGGTAATGGTGTTTACTTTAAGTTACAGTATTTAGGTATATCTCTGGGCATGCCTTGGATTCGGAAGAGCAGTGAGATACGAGAACCCGTACCCGCCCCTCACCCAAACCCTGATGAAAAAGAAAGAATCCCCCCGAGACACGCTTCCCGCCCGGTATCGAAAATCGTCACATCACCCCACGTCCTCCCTTCCCCTGTTTTTGTCTTGTAGCGATTTGGTTTTTTACCCGTAGTGTTGACCTACTTTTAGGATCTTCAGGAGAAAGGGGTTAATATCTCAGCGCAGAACATCATACCACTGAAAGTAAGTGCGCCTGCTTTTCGGGAATTCCCCTGTTTCCTCCCCCTTTTCGTCGTTTCCCCGACAAATGGTGCTCGATTCGAATTTCGCGACCAGACACTTCGGCTTTTAGAAGATAAACTTTATTTTTCAAACTTTTCATAAACTTAAGATTGTGTATCAATCGCTCGTTATCACTCAATCTTTCAATATTTCGCAAATGTCAATTTGTGTCTATTATTTTCAAGATTTTAAATTGTTACTTTGACATTTTTGAATTGAAAAAAAAAGAATGGAAGGAAATACCGCGGATTAATGAATATTTGAATATTTTTAAAACTTTATCTTTTGTTTATTCATACTTTCTCGAGGACACTTAAATGCCACGAGATCATTCTAAATGCACCGGTAGAAAACGCGCCGCTGAAACGAGCTGTCGCGCTGCAAAGAAGTTGCAAAAGTTTGCTCACCTCGGAGGAATCCCGGGGCGATTTAATTCCCCCTTTCTTCGAGATTACAAACTTAGTTCTCGCCCGCCTGCGCGACAACCGGAAGTTGTCGGCAGGGTTTATTTATCGGTCGGATAACCGATACCGCGCGCGCGCGCGCGCGCGCTGTCTGTCCTTTAATGGCATAGCGACGGAATTTTGTCGCGGCTGACGCGGTTTCGTGCTGAGCACCGTTTGATCGAGGGAACGAGCGAGACGCGAACACGGCGGAAGGAAGTTCCGAGCAGTCGTAACTCGGCAGATCGCGCAGCGCGCGATCGGCTCGAATCATCCCCGCTGTGCTCGCGCCGTATCGAACACTCGCGAGGTCCGCCAGACTCTTACAATGTACAACCCCTTTTACTTTATGGTTCGATACCTCCATTCTTTTATCCCCATCTTCCTCCCTCTTTTTCTCTACTCTACTTTCTCTATCGGGGGGTCGTGTACAAGTTATCGCGCGCCTCATACACCATCTCGATAATCGATTATCCCGATACGTCGAAGGGAAAGACCGTTCGAAAATCCGCGAAGGGAAGCCCGCCGTCTTGCCGTCTCGCGGTATTCCGCCCCTCGGGCGAATGTAAATCCGCCTCGCGAAAAGGCAGATACAGCCTCTCGGCTCAGCTGCGGCTGCCGCCGCTGCGGCTGTTACTGTTGCTCGTAGGTGTCGAACTCGTATTTCCTGAAAGATCGAAGACGTGCGCGCGCGGTCGGTGGTGAAGTGCCAACGGCGCGATATCCTATACTCTTTCGGGGTAAAGAGATAGGACCGGTTTCCTCTTCGCGCGTTTCGTACGTATCCACTCCGCGTTAGTGCTTTGACTTGGCACAACGGCGGGCTTCCGCGTGCGCCGTTTGGGTTTCAAAGGGGATATCGCTCGGGACGCATCGCTTTATCAAATTCCGAAGGCGGAAGATTTTTAGAATTACAGTTTCACAACGTAGGAAATTTTCAGAGTCAAATTTACAGTCGAAGAATTTTCAGATATTCGGCTACGCCGAGGAAGGAATTTTCAACTTAAATGTTACGATGGAAGAAATTCAAATCTGAATTTTGCAGTAAGGACTAAGGACAATCCCTCGTGTAAATTTTGTATGTGCTATTCGTGATAAATCTTTGCGATAATTAAATTATCTATTTTTATTGCGATCACATTCGTGTAAGATATTTATAGTAATAAATGTAAAACTAGAGTAACAAGATTCTGACAAAACAAGTATTGATAATGACAGAACTTTCGAGTTTTGGTAGAATATTCAGAATTACATTATCAATGACATTTTTCGAATATATAAATCTTGATAATGCTGGAGTTTTGCATTCGACGCGACACGCAGGCAAGATGTCAATACTAAAAAAAAAAAAAAGAAAAATCATAGACTATAGAGGGAAGAAAAAAAAACGTTCGAAATTCACGAACGCTTCCGCGAGAGGGAATTTTACGCGAGAGGCGCGGATTACGTGGTCGCGTAGCCGCGAAAAAATCCCGGCGGGAACGCGCGTGAGGAAAAAAAAGGAGGAGGGCGCAAAATAAAAAGAGAGCGCGCAACGGCCGCGCTGTACGCTGGTGGCGCACATAAGGCGCGAGTAAAAAATGCACGACCCCGCCGCATCCGTCCCGCATGCCGATGCGAAAATCGCACACGCGCCCCTGCACACGAGGCGCGTGCGTGCGTGCGTAGCATGGTACTATTTTGTAACATCTGCAGTCTATCCTGTTTCTCTCTGTGGCGTAGTGCGATGTATGTGCGTGTGTGCGCTGCCCACCTACGCGCCGCGTGTGTGTCCCATCCACCCGCTGGATGAAACGCGCGGGCGATTTACAGCGCGTAGGTGGTATCCGTAGACTTGCCTGTGCCATCGTATCGCAGTCGCATGATCGCACGATGATGGTGTATTGATGTAGCTGTCGGGAATGAATGAGTAATTGCTGATCCTCCGGCGGGCGTTGGTCAACCCGAGATCCGAATGTTCGATTCATGGGACGATTATCCCGATAATTCAATCGCGGATTGCGTTATTAAAGGAGTAGTGTTAAAGAGAAAGAATATAAATTGAGAGAGACGGTTTTGCACCGCGAAAGTCGATTTGAGATAACAAAAAATCATTTTGGAAGTTGCTGCTTTGAAAAGTGCGCGGCTGCGAGAGAAAACGCGGCTGACCTATTTCAGTGGAGTCACAGGGGCCGCGGACGCGATTGCGAAGCATCGATGGAGACGCTTTTGAAGATACATGCGCGTTGTAATATATTTACATGAGAATACACCGCACAATGGCAGTGATAATGCATAAGGGTAACACAAATAATAAATGACAATAGCGCGGCCGCGGAATATTGGAAGAGGTGGTTAACCATAATGAGGTAAATTTCCTTTCTCCGGCGACGCTACAGTTAGAGCTACGTTCGAGAATTCAATAATGAAACGCTAACCGCAGTTAATTATTCTGTTAAAGAACCTCATTACATCTAATTGTAAGTATTCATGGGATGCGAGAAGTTTGTCGTTTTTCATCCTTCTTCCTTTTCCGCGGAAGATTCCGCAAAAGCGGAGTTTGAAGAAATATTCTACGCGAAGCATCGATGGAGACGCTTTTGAAGATATTCAGGTTAAATCAGTCGTATCGATAACGAAGTTCATCGAACTGATATTTATTAAAATCATAGGGAAAAAAAGGATTTTCTTCTTTAACTGAACTTTTCTAAAATTATACAATAGTATATTATTTCACATAAATTTCATGTAAATTTTTAATTCTGTTATAACAACACGGAGATATTTAATCTTTCGATATGACGGAGTTGTCACATTTGCCTTCTTGCATGAATATTCAGGCTTGTTTAATTACGGCTCTCGGCGCCTCAGGCCTCTATCAGTTCCGGCGTACGCGGGAGAGAAATTAAAAAA
Source organism: Tetramorium alpestre (assembly GCA_021460005.1). Taxonomy (NCBI): domain Eukaryota; kingdom Metazoa; phylum Arthropoda; class Insecta; order Hymenoptera; family Formicidae; genus Tetramorium; species Tetramorium alpestre. Next base: position 136,794 of record JAJVSH010000022.1, on the reverse strand, counting down.
TAGGCTGCGCCAAAGTTATTTTATCTATCCTTCCTCTCTCTTTTTTTTCCTCCCCCCGACACTATGAAACATGTTGCCCTCATGCAAAATGTCCGCGACGACCGCGTATATCTCCGAAAATACGTCTCGACGGGCTATTCCGGTTGAGTTTTCATCCGCGGGGCACCTGCGCCCTCGGGTTATGTGTACGTGCGTGTACATACGTCTGGCGCATGCATGCCGCGTGTCGTAGACTTCTCTGAACGTTACGTACTGCTCGTACATTTCTGTATGACTGGGCATATCTGCGTGTACGTGGTGTCCCGCTATACGCACCGAACGACGATCCATCGCTATCTCGGCCATCATCCAGCCAGGGGTGCGTCGCGATTGCCATGCATGTGTATGTGTGTACGCGCTCGATGTGGTCGAGCCGCGATGCGTTATCGCCTATCGCACCTATCGTCTTCTCCGCGTTTGTCTCTCGCGAGCGCATATAAACACGCGTTCTCCGCGCGCATTCGCTACGCGCGGGGGTGGTTGCTCGGGGTGAGAGGGTGGAGGTCGCACGGCAGCTGATGTGTCTCCCCGGTCGTGACAGAAATTAATTGCTCGTTCGTGTACGCGGGCTGTCTCATCGCCGCTGGAAAATGCTGTTTCAATAGCCGGGCCTTCGACGAACCGCGGCATTCATCGTCCCGAATGCGTTTGATGAAGGGTCTAATTAATATTTGACCCGAGAGCACGCGTAGTGGTCCGCATATGACATCGTACTGACAGCGATATTTTTCGTACCGTCGCATAACGCGCCGCGCAAGTATTAATTATTAAAAATATAATTCTGGCCCCCGGATAATTTTAATGGAATTTTAATCCGGACAGGAATTTAAAAATATTTACGATTTTATTATACGAGGTATTTAATTTGGAAAAAAATTGACAAATCCCGCGACGTACGTTGGGTTTTGCCAAATTTTCCGCCGTTAAATTTCCCTCTGATAGTGACGAAACGAATATAAAAAAAACAGGAATTAATTAAATGTTTTCACGAGAATCTTACTACTTAAAACTAATTAAAAATATAATCAGAACTTATCTCTCTCACCTTTCCTTTTAGCTCTTTCTGTTTCGCTAAATTACTTTACTTGGAGAGACTAAGTGCCAATAACGGCAGAAGAAAAGATAAAAGTTCGCTTAAAGATATTTCAAAATTGCCTTCGAACTTATCGTACTGCGATTTTAGCTGCGGATCCGTCCAACACCGTCTTTTACCGGCCCCTAGCACGTCGGAAAGTTTTCTACATTACGTCGAAAACGATCGCGTGAAAGTATCCACGGAGGAAAGAAACGATCCTAAAGGCCATCACCGAGGTGTTTCTCCATGGGATCCGGTTACACCTCGAGTATCTTTGGGCGTTTTTTTTACGAGAGAGATAATGAAAAATTCCCTCGCGCTAAACGAAAACTCTTCACTCGCCTTATTGCGCCGTCGGAGCGGCATCGCGTAATAATACGATAATACGGTAAAAAGTCCATTTCGTAACTCGTCTGTTGTTACTCGCCGCATCGTGAAACCATAAATCCGCGCGAAGAGCAACCCCGTACCCTCGCGCGCGCGCGCCGAGATCTTTCTCGTTTCCATGCACTATTCTCTCGCGAGTTCTCCTTTTTCCTGCGTCCACCCGCCAGTCCACATACACTCCCCCTCTCTGTCTTTCTCTCTCTTTCTGTCTGAACTCTTTACTAACTTCGTCTACCTCTCTTTACCCCTTTGGCTCTATCTTTCAGTCTCTCGCTTTCTTATCTACTTCTTTTTACTGTTCCGCCGTCCTCATACGCTCACCCGAGAGATCGTACACCACATATACGGCTCTCCTTCTTCTTTGACCCCCCATCTTCTCTCTTCCCCTTGTCGATCCCCCGTCAGTCCGTGGCACAAACCGACGAGTACCGAGAGACACTCTTGTGTCGAGGGCTCTCGCCGGAGAGAAAAGCCGTAACGACGTAACGCTCTTGGGACGTAACAGGGAGAGCCGGGTGAACCTGGGCCGCCGGGACCACCCGGTCCGTCAGGAGCCGAGGGTCTTCCCGGACATGAGGGCAGACAGGGGATTCCGGGCGAGGTCGGCGCACCAGGGGAGAAGGGCCCGCCTGGGCCGATCGGGCCCATCGGCCCGACGGGCACGCCAGGACTTGCAGGTCCCAAGGTGAGTCCTGAGAGATTTATCCACGCCATCTCCGATTACACATTGGTCATCCGCGCATCTTTGGGACATTGAGGTATCAAATGTCATCCGTTTCCTTAGATCTGAAAAACTTTTCTCGGTTAGTGGTCCTCCTTGGCGTGACAGGTGAAATCTATCACAAAAGGGGTGGAAGTAGCATTGTTGGAGGAAACATTAATGTTGGAAAGAACAAACGATTGATTTAGAAGATTACTTTTAGTGCTATATTCTTTTTTTTTTTGTATATTAAAATATCCTATGAGGAATTTTTTTGAAAAGTTTTATTAAAATTAATAAATCTCATTCTCGAATCCTTTTTGCATGTATAATAATTTTTAAACATGTCAAGAATGATTACGGAAATAATTAGACGAATTTGAGATTAATGCATAGAAATAGGAAAGATAATGCAGAAATTAAAATTATCTCTCAAATAATGATGAATAATTCTCATTAATATAAATTGAAAACGCGCGTTAAAAGAATTTATAATTATCCCGGGATTAAAGAAATAAAGCTGAAGAGCAAAAAATATAAAATCCTAAAAATAGGATTTCCGCGAAAACATACATGTGTTTACACGATAATATAAATAGATTTTATTTTCATAAATATGTTACATCATATCGTTGCATAAATTATCGCTATTACCGGTCCGTCGATAGCTGGATTGATAATACGGATTTTAAACTTAACTTTATTTACCCAATAGAAATTATAAAGCGTGATTTCACGCATAATCATGGGCTTGCGTATTTCGAAATATCAAACGTCCGATACCGCGTTCAAAATTCCGCAGGGAGTGATTTAATATTACGGATACATCACCGCAGGTAACTACGTTATGCCGTGGAATTATGTAATGATTACGAGCCGCGCACGCTTTCAAGTACGTGGTTTGAAACAAATCCGGCTAATCTCATGGGATTTTGAATTTCTCTCAAATTTCAACGGCGTTCTCAATTTAGCTTAATCGCGATAACTCTCAATCTAATTGGCGCAAGGACGAAAAGAATATACGTTGTTTTTTCGCGCGACTTTTTGCACCTAAAGCTCATGCATAGCCTACTTGTTATTGAGAGAAAAAGCGCAATGTTACGATATTGTTCACTTAACATTGCGTCATTCAAAAAGGTTACGTAACCGATAATTATTAATGGAGTACAACAGAGCGATTACAGAACAATGGAGTATTAATTACATCCGGCGCATTGTTAATTTAATCCAACTATAATTAATTACATTCGAAAGCACGTTCCTGCATATTAATTACCGACGCTTGATACTGCCACGATAAAGGATCATCAAACGCTATCCATTTAGAAAAGTGTTCTTTTAATTAACTTTTCGTATGCACTGGACAGAATTATCGTGGAGAAACAGACGAGATAATTTTATTTTCAGGAAATAACTATTGTAACGAAGCGAAGCATATAAGAGAGTGGCTAATATGTAACAAATATCGAGAAGTCATTGAAAGTTTATTTTCAACAGGGTGACAAGGGTGATAAAGGCGATCGAGGCTTCACGACGACCTTAAAGGGTGAGCAGTTTCCAAGTGGAGTATTCGAAGGCCCACCTGGTCCACCAGGACCACCTGGTAAGCATACAAACGAGATAATCTGCATACGAAATAAATGATTAAACATTACACGTCAATTGCATTCCTCTGAGGAATACGAGAACGGTAACTTTACGAATTTTCTATGCAAATTGTTTATTTCGTCAGCATTCCATTTGAATTTGATATAGTAGCTTTTACCAATTGTATTACGAAATGATACATAGGGCTAAGCACTTATTGTTATTATTTCTTTTCGTTATTCGCGCGTCGTTACGTTTACTTTTCATTTTCTCGACAGTATTTTGCATTTCTACTTTACACGTTTTATTAAAATTGATATTTTCCACATTATTATCAGTTGATTTTGACACATGCTGTAATCTTCCACTTTATAATCCCGTCGCGAATTCTTTCGATGGGCAATGCGCGATTAAGGAGTCATTAGTGATTCACGAGAGGATTAAGCCGATCGTGCGTGAATCATTCGGAATCGGAACACGATGCCGGCACTCATCCGTGAATCGATTATCTCCGGCGTGACCTCGGGCAAAGAAAACGCGGAAATGTTTGATGAGGAAATCTTGACTTGGATGACCGTGCAGGTTCCTCGAGAGGATCGAGAGGCGATCGCACGGTTATACGGTGGGCGTATACACGTGCTATGTCTCGCCATGTAGTAATGTATGCGGCCGTGAGCAAATCTTTCTTTGCCATTCGCGCGAGCCTCCTTTTTTTCTCTACGCCACTCGTCCCGCGCGGATCGGACGTTAACCCTTCGGGAGTTGAGTGTCCTCGAGGAGCACCGTCCAAAAAACTGCGCTACGCATTTATATACATGGTGATAGCTTGCGAAATTCGTGCCTGAGTCGTCGTTAAAAAATAATCTCAAAAGATTATAAGATTGGCAATTATAAGAAACATTGGGAAAATTTTCTGTTTTAAAAGAAAAATAGTGAAACATATCAGCGTTAAGCACGTTAAAATATTGCTGTACGCAACGTTTACTCTAAAGCCAGAATTATACATGTATAATTATATAGAAAGTAAATAGGATACGTGTGTCATAAAATAGATTTTAAAAAATGCAGAAGTAAATTTAATTTTGTAAAAAATTGAATTAGCTTTACAACGCAATCTAAATTACGTTAGACTAACATATTTAGTAGAATTAAAGTTACAAAGATGCGATCGACGTGGAATTTCCATGAAATATTGGCCGAGGGAAAAAAATCGCTCCTAAGTGCAACCGAGAAATCTGTAGCCTTCGGAAACTATCGCGACAATTCCGAGATACTCTGCGGTGTAAAAGATTCAGCCCTGCTTAAAATTACAAGACAAGAGACACCACGCGCAACGCTCCTCGTGAATAGTGCAGAGGGTAATAAATGCGCAGTTCTGAGGCATGGCATTCGGAAGCTGAAGAATATCTCGTCGCGGAAGGGACGAGCGCGACTGCCGGCTTAAAAAATTCCGACCCTCCTCGCGCCAATATCTCACGATTCGGTCGTCCGTCAATGTTCGCGCGCCACCCCGCCGTACCGCGTGACGGCGAGAAAATGATTTACGATCGCGGACGTATTCAGAATCCGATCTCGCTACTCGTAAACGACCGTTTACAGCGCGCCGTGTTGACCGTGATACCGTCGAATATTGGCAAAAGCCGTCGCGAGTATTAGTTACCTGCCTCGCGACATGATTGATCCGTGGCGAATTCCGTGATTATAATTGAGTGAGGATCGTCAGAGAAATAGGAAACACCGAAACAGTTTTAAACGTGTCCGTGTTTACGCCTTGATATCTTTAGTTGGTTTAAAAGAGACCGTCGTCGGAAACGATTTATGCAATTGCAAAAATACACATGCCTATTTTTTTCCGAAAATAAATTTATTCGATTCGAGTAGCATTCACTGAAAAAGAATTCTGGTTAAAAACGGACGGATCAGAAAATCTTGTAGGTTTGATCAAATATTCTGATTGTTATAAATAAAACTCAATATTTTATAAGTTATAAATTATAAAGTATTGAGTTTTATTTGTAATAACCAGAATTTCTATTATAATAACCAGAATATTTAATTAATCCTACAAGATTTTCTGATTCGTCCGTTTTTAACCAGAATTTTGTTCAGTTGGATTTTTGGATTAATCATTTCCAAAATGAAATATAATTAGATCGTATCTCGAAATGAATATTTTATCCTAATGAAGAACAAAGTAAAGGTAAAGACTTTGAAAGGGATTTAATAGAAAGACCAGATTAAATTCCCCCCTTTTTGTAGATCTTGCAAATTTTGGATGAAGAGCTTTACGTCGCGATTCATCTTCTCGTGCAAGAAAATAATCTAAGCGTTGATAAGATAGCTACGGCGACACGATCGCGTCGAGGGCAACGTCGTGAAAAGCGCGGCTAGCGACTGCGAGTCCGATGCATTCGACAGAATGAAATTACGCGAACGCTAATCCGTCTTTATACCGTTGTGCCACGACAGCGACGGAGAAGCAAGGACGGGTAACAACGTTTCCGGGCATTATACATGCGCACCTGACAGAATTAATTTAGCCACATACAAATCCGTCTCGCAATTTCATGGCACGAACTGCAACAAGCGTGGAATCGCGGAAACTCTCGTGTATTGTACAAAGCTACTGTCGATATTGTACAAAGTCGTATTTTAGAATCAACGACGTGCGCCACACGGTGTATTTACTCTGCGAGACGTCGATTCGCTCGCGCCGATTCTCGAATTTCGTTTCGTGCACGTGGGAATTTTTGCAGTTGCAAAATTCGTGACTTTGTAGTATAGATAACACATGGAAAAAAAACAATACTCGTGCATCTCGAAACATTGCAAGTTAACGATTTATAGGTACAGGTATTATTCACTGCAGGAAGATAAGCAAATTTCAAATTCACTTTTCAAAAAACTTCTTTTATGAAAATGAAAAAAATTAATTATAAATTTATTATTCAATCTAATCAAATTTATATAAATTTTATAGAAACAGAATATTCTCTCGTTATTATATCAGCATTATGGAAGTTACTACAAATATAATCATTCCATTACTGGCGAGCAAATGAAAGAAAATCTTGTTATGCAGATATAGAAATTCGTTTGCCGTGTGACAGAACAATATTAATCATTTTCGTTGCGACATATGTTGCGATATTGTTAGCTGTCAGTTTTATCTGAGAACTGCAAACGCGATAAATCAGAATTTTGTTAAAAAAAAAGTAACGATTCACGCTATAAATGAAGTGTTAATCCATTTGATAAATTGTAATTCCAGTTCTTAGCCGCTTAGTCTTGATTGATAATGTACCATTCGCGTTTACATTGCAACATTTCAGCCGACCGCGTTTTACTCGTCATAAAATTCCTTGGTATAATTTATTTCGACCCCGATATATCGCCGCAAGCCGCGTTCTCTCCAGATATTTATTTCCGTGAAATTCGATCACGCGACTCGTCAAGCGCTGCTAGGCACTCGAAGAAGAGAATCTTCGAAAAAGCGCCATCAATCCCGGAAATTCCGCGCGGCTCGTTCGCGTGCGTGCGTGCGTGCGTGCGGACGAGCCAGCGTGGTGTGCGGGCACCATGTCTCATCTTATGCACGGCACGCAGGGTCCCCGGGCGAGAAGGGAGAACTGGGCCCGACAGGACCGCCCGGCCTGCCCGGCGAGAAGGGTGCTCGCGGAAAGCAAGGGAAGAGGGTAAGCTTCAGCGAGGTCCTCCGACCGCCGCCGACCATCGACCAAAGCAACCCCCGTTACGACCATCCATCCCCATCCGGCCGTCCATTTCACCCGACCGATCCCGTTATCCGTTGATTGAATCCGAACGTAGCAGGAAGCAGAAAGAAATTAAAAAGACAAAAAAAAGGAAGAAAAAGGAAAGAAAGGGATGGTCCATCCAATCTGTTCCCCGATATCCCGTGTCCTCTTGAAACCGCCCCCTCTCCCCTCCCCTCCCCGCCCCTTTTGCATCCCGCGTCCCGCATGCTGTGTGTGCATGCTTTTGCATGGTAGCAAAATCACACTCGGACACTCACGTCCCCCGGACGCTGATAACAGCATGCCTCTTGACTTGGATGTCACTGTTTAGATCCCTCGGGCTCGCGCGGCATGACGTAACCGTGATTTTCTTTCGCGTGAGATACGGACTGGTTTTTACATCACAACACATGCCTCATACAGTCCGTGTCTATATATAGATACATATAGACCGAGTGTTTAGCGTCAGCGACGTTTCCGTCGCGCGGACTCCAGATTGCCTGATTTGATATTCCCCGATTATGTCGCTCTTAATTCCGCGTTGTAATTGAAGGACCGGAGCCTGCGTCGCGTTGTAATACATTTCGATTTTATCACATTTCGTACGTTCGCTCATTTTGAGAATGCTAAACAATCTAATTTGCAGAATTGGGAGAAAATAAATCACCCTCCGATTTCTGCCAATTTCATAAATTTCAGCATTAATTATCTTTCGGGGAAACTTACATTTGAAATTGCACTCGATTCTTCTGGAGATTTCAATCGTTGATCTTTTATTTTTTATCGATTAAATAATTCTCCGCAATTCTGCAGAGAACAAACGCGGCAATTCTTCCCGCGCGAAAAATGACTTTTTTTTTCCTGTCCATCCTCTCTTCGCCTTCTTGGTCTCTTTCGCCCTACTTTCGAGCATCGCCGACGTCTCACGGAGAATATTAGATTTGTGTTATCCCCGAGATCTCCAGTCCCGAAAACGAGCGACTTCGTCGCGCTGTGAGACGCTTCGGGCCGCAAGCACGGCACGGCACGGCACTTTTCACGCAGTCACGCGAGCATGAGCACGTACGTCACTCCATCACATTTGCATCGTCGAATAAACTGCAGCCGAACAGCATCGTCACACTCGGTTACGGTTACGGGCCGAGGGAAGTTCCTCGCCGTGAGGAGCGATTCGTAATCTCGCTTCGCGAGGATGTTTGCGTCCCCGGCGGAATGCGGGTGCGCGACGCGAAGAAAACGGGTGGCGAGACGGAAGAACGCAAGACGAATTCTCTTCGCTCTGTTTTACGTTCTGCAGCTCGAATGCCGCGTGAAAAATTCAACCCGATCGATCAACTCGTTCCTCTCGTTTGAGCGCGTGACGTAAATTAACAAGAGCGACGGTTTTTTAATGCGGCCGCACGCGCATATTCGTTCCCGTAGAGTCATCGTGACATCAAATCTGAAATTCATACATTTATAAATTGACCGCAGAATATTTCATATGTTATTTATCATTCGGCGACATTGTTGCAGTTGTGTCGTCATTCGCAAAATCATATAATATTTACACGCGACATTTTCTCGCGCCTCTTTCGGGAAACTTTCCTCGCCCGCCCGTGTCCATCCTCGGGATTGCATATGTACGTCGAGCGACTGTCGGGACTCGTCGGTCCTGAATAAAAAAAAAAGAAAATGCGAAAAGAAAAATAGCATTGAAAAGAGTAAAAGAATAGAATAGCAGGCAGGAACGGCAAAAAGAAAGCAGATAGAAAAAAGAAAGAAACGTTGGTGGCAGCAAATAACACGTACCCATATTGTGATATTCGAGGCTTCCCCTCGGATTCTTCCTCTTTTCACCCCTTAATTCTTTCTCTCTCTCTCTTTCTTTCTCTCTTTTTTTTTACTCTTCGCGCGAACGTCGAGACGTCGATCGTCTCCACGCATTCGTGCGCATCACCACCAGCGACATTCGCGAACCGCAGACTGTGAGCTGGCAAACAAACAAGCAAGCAAGCAAGCGAGCGAGCGAACAAGGGGTGGCGGGCTTAAAGCGTTCTCCTTCCGGCCGAATTACACGCCTACGCGCCTAACACCTGTAAACTAGTGCGCCTAAGAGCTTGGCGTACTGCTCTTTCGGGTCCATCGTAAGTATACTCGTAGATCTGCCGAGTGATCGTAACTCTCCCGGCGGCTATTGCAAACGGAGACCACACGCGGCGCATCCCCGCGAATGTTTTCCGCGAATGTCGATCAGCATCACGGGAATTGAGAATTACGCGGCGCATTTAATTATGTAAGGACAAAGTGAAATTTCCTTGACGTGTATACTCGTCAGCTCGCTCGTTAACTGATCCATTGGCACAACATGTGACTGGAACGCTCGTGGTTGCATCGAAAATTAATGAAACACTTCGACATGATTGCACTGACCATAGGTGACCGCTGTGGCATTTAACGTGTTTGAATTGTCTATCGAAACGTGATTCGAAATGTAATTTTGTCGGTGAAGTTAATTACTCTCTCTGATTTGCTGTTAGTTTCTCAAAGTTTCTCTTTTTGGGACTTGTATTTTAATATACTTTTTGTCAATCTTGACACGATGGGGAAGGTAGGAATTTAATATTCACAAAATATAATGTTATATAATGAAATGAAATTTATTATAATCTCTGATGAAAAAAAATGCAATTCTATTAATATTTTTATTCTAATTTATTTTAGCATTTCTTATTACATCAGCATTTTGCACGTGTAATATTTTAAGACGATATGTAATAAATTTTTTACTAATTTAAGTACTACGTTTGAAATTTAGCCTAAAAGAACAATATGTAAATTAGTTGGCAAAAATTTTCTATAGAATAAATTGGAACTTGTATAATAAACTATTGTTTTACGAAACGAAATTTCATACAAATTAGCAAAATTAATTTTCAAACACGTTCATTTGGCGTTATATATATATTTAATACACAAGTATGTGTTTCTTGCCATCATGTGTGAAAGTTCGCCTATCTGTGTGTTTATGACAGAAAAGTACTCCGTCCCATTTAGAAATTATTAAATTCTTCTGTAACTCTGTGTATTTTATTTTCGTGGATTTATATAGCGAGCCGGTTTTTGCAGCGAAGTGGCTAGTAAAGTCAACGAGTACCTTTTTGACAGCGATTTTACCACGTGTAATGCTAAAAGCATGACAAATTTTTAACTAATGAATAAAAAAAACAAATGTATCCCCGAATTTCACATTTTCCAACGGAAAAGTGCATGTATCCAAACGCATAGGCTGAATTGAATTAAACTAAAGTTTTACTACATAGGAGATAATCAAATTTCTCGTACCTCTCTTTACGCGAAAATAAAATTTCTATCTTAAGAAGAATTGCTCTTAATATAATTACGCTTCGCAATTTTTTTGCGCGGTTACGTCACCGTGGAGTAATTTCGCGAATAACGAAAATGCACATCTGCAGAGAACGGTCTAAATGTTCGAAATATAACGCAAATCTTGTAACCTGGCTCTCATAGATGGTTTCGGACGCCGAGAGTTACCCTTCGGGGCAACTTCGGCAGTTTCGCGGTCGAACCACGACGGTAAACTCGCGGATACACGTGTCCGCCCGCGATACTTACCTCCGGCTCACCGAACCGTAAAATTCGCTATTCGACCACAAAGCAAGCTCGCTCGCAACTTCGCCCGTCCGCTCGATTTGCCTCTCTAACGAGACGCGAAGCCGGGATGCTTGTCCCGGATGCGCTGCGTGTGTCCCGATTGCAAAGCTGCGGCCAAGTGTACGTCTAACTACAGCTAACGTATACGGGGTGTGTCAAATTTGTTCAAAAATATCTTGGAGATGGATCTTCAAACAATACTTGATCTCTTTTCAAAGTATTTTGATTTTTGAAAGGCGACTCACCCTTCATTTTTCATCAGATTTAAATTTGTATGAAATTTAATTAAACATTGATACTTAAACATTGATTATTAAAAATGTTCTGGCATAAAGCAGTCTTCTTCGACATTTTTGCTACGGAAAAAATAGATTCCAATTTTATCGAAGGATCCCCAAGATATTTTTGATTGGACCACTGTATAAATGTCCTTCGCGTTCGCCACTGTCCTTTTTGGGATGACGGAGGCGATATTGAGCGCTTTTGACAGCGTGCGTGTCTGTGTGTCTGTGTGTGCGTGTATAATTAGTGAGTAGTGATCCTCGGCGCGTAGTGTACGTAGCTTGTGTAACTAATTTGTGTTTATGTAGCGAGTAACACCACCCCACTACTTCTCCCCCGTGTATCGGTTCGATTCACTAATCACTAATAACCACTACTCCCCGGCTTGTTGTTGTGTTGAGGTTCTCGCAACACTATCAACCGGCGATCGCAAGCGCCTGCAGGCTGTCGCGTAAGTATTTAAGATCCCGTCAAAGTATGTAGCTTACACTATCGCGACCATGGTGTCTCTTTCTCTCTCTCTCTCTCTCTCTTTCTCTTTCTGTGCTCATTTTACGTGTGATATTAATATTTTTATCTATTTTTATTTAATAATTTTTCTGTCGATCCTATCCTTCGCCCTCCCTCTTACTCTCTCGCATAATATTTTTCTCGATGAACCACATTCAGAAATTATAATTATTGTTTTCTGAATTTAATAAAGCTTTTCTTTGTTTTCATTACATCAATTTGTTAATAATATTTCGAGATATAAATCAAGTATAAGTCACAGTTTAACGATGCATGTAAATTAAAAGTTTTTATTGCTGTGTAAATGTACGAAATTGCCAATATATAACTCAAAATTTATGGGATACCTTTTTGCGTTTCGCGAATAAGAAAGGAATCTATTAAGCACAGTAGGACTGGCTCTACAGGTTGTAATTATGAGGGGAGACTATAAATCATAGATGCTATCGTGTAGCACGAGAGAGAAAGAGATATATTAGTAGTCCTCAATTTTCTACTAAATTTGAACCCTAACTAACGAATCCTCCGTAGTCGCATGAGTATTAGTAGTCGTTGTCTACGTCACGTGTTCACGATACGTAAACACTGATATACCCGTTTAAACCGCAAGTGTGTTTTTATTTGTGTAGTGCACAAGTAGCTGGACGATCTTGGTACCTAAAGAAAAAAATTCAATTATGCAGATAAAAAAATTGTAAAAGTTCTTAATGAATGCAAGGCACTAAGATCGTCCGAATAATTGACGTAGATCTCGAAATTATCGTCCTCTCCTCCTCTCCCTCCTCTCTGAAAGAAGACAGATTAACGCGCTTCGTTATAGAAGCAAAAATGAAAAAGAAATTGACAGCGCACATGGAGGACCTGGTTGGATCTGACCTTGCAGTGTCATTGTAGGGTTTCAAGGGTGAGAGCGGTTTGGCATTGGCGAGGGGTGTCCCCGGCCTGCCGGGTCCGAAGGGTGAGCCCGGCGAACGGGGTTACCGGGGCGAAAATGGCGCCAAGGGAGACGCGGGTTCATCAGGTAGATTACCACGAAAGCCATTTTAGCCGCGGCGGGAAAATTGGCGGTAAAAAACGGCGAATAAGCGCCGCAAAAAGAAACGATCGTGTCCGCCCCTTTGTTCCTCGTGGGGTATCCTCCCACGAAGATTCGCGTTTCCTTCGTACCTTCGGCCGCGCCTCTCCGCTCCCATGCACCCGCGCGAAAAATCCGAAAATTACGGGGATTCGTGTAATCTCTTCCAGGACGATGATTAACTGCAACAGCCACGACTTCTCTCGCAACACAGTATCGACGACGATTAATACTGCCAATCAGATTTAATTTCATTAAGATTTTTATTTCCTTTTTTCCCCCCTCTTTTGTCTTTAGTTGATTTTTTTTTTAGTTTTGTCTCAAGTTAATTTTTTTAATATTTAATAAGAAGAGCATTGAGATTCACGGCGTATTAAATTTCTCTTTGGAAAATAAACAATAACTATTCGTATAATTTTAGCAGCACCGCACCCGCTTTGAAATATTTTTGCGTATAATCATATGAAAGAAAAACGTCTCATAATTTCATAAAGTATATATGCGGAGTGCACGTGATGTTAAAAAATCGTATTTTTCCATTTGATTATGCAAACATGCAGAGAATAATGCGGGTCCACTGAACACGGGCGCGAGATCAGTTCAGGTTTCTTGTTTAACTTTCTGAAGATATGTAATAGCGGAACGATTCGAAAAGTTCTCTCACGAAACTTGAAAACGACCCCGCGTCGATCTCCGGGGAAAGAATTCGAAGGCTGTGCCCTCAATTCTCTTCCGGACGTAACGCGCCAGCTTCGCCTTCCGCGAAAAATTTTAATCAAAAGTTAATAACGCCTGATCGCACGGTAGGAAATTAAATATTAATCCGCTTCGTATATCGAATTGGATATTTAATTAAACGTTTGTTTTCTAAAAGGGTCATCGGGCGATCGATATTTATCATAGCGACTCGCGAATATTACCGCGCGACAAACGTTGAGGCGTGACAGTCTTTTGATGAATGCTTTTCATAACGTCAATCAAGGTCTCCGAGCAGAATATTAATGCATTGACAATATTTCATTGACTGCCGCTTTAAAACCGTCGATATCCAATCACGTGAGATTCGTCAATGCAATGAACGTTGGTGAACCGGACATTTTTTTTTTATTATCGACTTATTTAACAAGTCACCCATCACTATTTTTTGTCACTATTAAAAGAGGTACGGAAAAAAATCCGCGTATTTAAAGATGCCCGATATTTAAACTGACGATAAACATCGAGTGTCTGCGGGTGTTCCTGCGGGTGAGCCATTCTATACCGAGACGCAATAAACACGCCGGAAGTATTCCCGGCACGGGGGAGTCGCTCGAGGCGAAATGAGAAGTTGGGTGGCGGAAAAACGACGGAAGGAAGGCGAAGCGGGCAATGGCGCGCGCGGGGGAGTTTCTTGCCACGCGCGCGTTTACGGAATTGCGGGGCGTCATCGATCGCGCTGACGCGCGCGAATTAATCTAACTTCGGCGAGCACCGAGCAACTGGGCGGCTCACGGCCGGCAAATTCGCTTTCCAGGGCCCAAGGGAGAGGTGGGACTGCAGGGCTTGCCGGGGCTCAACGGAACCGACGGCGATCCCGGGATCCAAGGACCCCCCGGATTACCGGTAAGTGGGACGCAAATGAGAAATGGTTCCCCCAAATCTCCTCGTCTCCCACGCCCTTCACGGCGTAATATTCGGGAAACGTTACGTGCCACCCGTGTTTTACAAAGGTGACGAAAATTTAATATCCCTCTCATCGTCGGATTTTTGCATAATGTCACCAGCGTATTTTACGTTGCAACGATTGTTGAAACAAGTTGAGAAAACGCGAGAGAGAAATTCTCAAGAGTGTTGTAGGAAAGTAAATGCGTGGCATATATTACTGTACGTATATTGTGCGCTATATTTTCCAGCGCTTCAAAATTTAACGTTTCTTTCGGTAGCATCAATATACCATTTAGGTCATATATTTTAATGTTGCAAAAATAAGCGAGTGCATTATTTCGTAAAGCTTTTTTAGATTCCTTCGTATAATTCCTTCGTCGGTAATAAGTAATCGCTGCGTATTTTAAGGATCGGATTGAATATCTATTGCCATGTTATCATGCAACCGGATTCTTGTGATATAATAATAAGCTTGTCCAAATAGAAATTGTTGAAAGAATATTAAGTGAATTATTAGTTCAAAAAGAATACAATTATATTTATATATTAAATGACATAATATATTCATTAATTAGATATTGAACTGCGCTCTCTTATAAGTTTTCAATATTTACTTAACGCCTGTAATATTATATCAATTGTACTAATATTACTATTACAAATATCGTATATTGATTAATTAACATTGACTTATTAACTACTTTGACTAATTAATATGCGCGGTAATACGTAATACATGGAGTAATACTTTTTTATGAAATTAAGGAAGAATGAATCGATAATATTTCACATGTACGTAACGTTCGTTCATCTACCTTTTCAGGGAGTATCCGGACCTAAAGGTGAAAAGGGCGACTACGGCGATATTGGTCCTCCAGGCCTTATGGGACCTCCGGGTCTACCCGGCCCACCGGTACGTACGAACGCCATCACTTCAACGACCCTTCTTATCGTAAATATTTTGTCTTACGTGATTCTGTCGATAGGGCTACCCTGGGCTGAAAGGCGAAAAGGGAGAAAAAGGCGAATCGGTGAGTATGTTTATCAAATTTATTACTTGCGTTTATCGAACTGTATACCGTTGCTACGAAAATTAATGTGCTGTCAATAATTCATCTCTATCTTCAATAAAAAGAAAATGAAAGATTAATATAATATAAAGCTAATAAAAAATTGGATGATGTATAGAAAAAAATATACAAGTATAAAATATGAAAATATGGTAAAAAGAAATATAAAGATTCATATAATTCTTTATATTTCTTTATATTTTAAAATATAAAAATGACATATACAAATAAAAAAAAAATATATATATGATTTATATATAAAAGTTTCTATTTAATATTTTTTATTTATATATGCCATTTTTATATTTTTATTTTACTTTTTTAATATCGTGACATATATCGAATTGCATACACAATAATCATACAATGCAATCTCACCGAAGCGATTTCGTAGAAATTAGTTTCATTCAGGATCCACAATAAATTTAAGCAAGATTCTATTATCGAAGAATAATACATCTTTTATGAATGATTGTTCGATAAATGCAGCTGCTGCGATTTCCGATTGATCGCAAAGCTGACGCATCGTATCCATAGATGCCATCGTATTTCCGTCACAATAGCTTCACCGATCGCGCAGTTTCGGTGCGATCGCGATAGCATCGAAACTGCGACTTCGGCGCAGGCGTAATGTTTGGCCGAATCTCACGGTAAAATAAATTTCTTTTCATGGCTGGGACATCGACTTTCCACCCATAGAAGTACAAAAAGCTCAGGCGAAGACAGGTATGTGACAGTTTGTATCCGAGATATCTTCGTGTCTTCATCCTCGATCGCGCGACAAAGGAATCGTCCCTCGATCGAGGAAGGATGCGCGAAAGATCTTTAATGTTACATCAAAAAGTATGTAACATGATATTAGTGCAACATGTATGAACACGGCGACTGTTCGCGTTTGTTTGCAGGGAGACGGCACGTTCGAGATGAACGCCGGGGAAGTGGTAAGTTATCTCATGAAAGCGTATTTTCTCACGAATGTGTCCGCTATTTATACGCGATGTACCGTAATGTCCGGTTTGTAAAAAGGAAAAAAAATACAGTGAACAACATCGCTTCCGTATCGTCTGTTTGAGTGGGTTTTAAATTTTCAATCGCGTCGCCATTGCGACATTAACTTTGTGTTCCGTTATAACCGTGTTTTATGTAGTTATGTAACCCTTTGCGGCACGATTTATGGGGATTATAAAGTGATTCGCCCAAAGTTGTAAAAATTGTCGAGCGAAACTCGTTTCCCCCCTCCCCCCCCCTCGATTTTATGGTACATTCATCCGTGTTGGAATTTTTAGAAATTTATTTTACAAAATATATACATCACATTTAATTAAAATCGATTCAAATCTACAACGAATTTTAGAATTCAAAATTAATTTGCTGCGACGAAGAAGCGATCTTTTTTTCATCGGTAAGTGTCGGTTTTTAATTCGTGTTGTGTTGTGAATGCGTAGATAATGGGCCCACCCGGACCTCCAGGACCCGCTGGTACCCCCGGACTGCAGGGCCCACCCGGGATCAAGGGTGACAGAGGACACGACGGCGCCAAGGGCGATCCTGTCAGTAACCATTATCTATCTGTTGTCCGCGCGTATATAGAATAAAAAAGCGCAGTCACACACGCGTTCGCGTTCGCGGGATGAAAAACTAGTGTTGATTTCTCTCTCCGAGACTACAGACATCGAATAACAGAATCGATCTGTTTGTGTTGACCCGTTTTGTGCGCAAAACCGTCGCGGAAACCTTTTGCACATATAACTATAGTTTTATATTTTTATTTACCACCGTCATACTCTCACTGAATTTGGGAAGCGTAACGGCTACAGCGAGTAGTTCGGTTATAATCGCAATAATAAATGGCGTTATTTTTTTTTCACGTTATTAGTTTAGTTCACATTGCAGCGGGAAAAAAAATTTACCACACGTTAACTAACGCGTTGAAAAAAATTTCATTCTTTTTGACACTTTAATTTTCAAATTTTCTTTTTTTAATCTCTCGATAATATTAAAAGTTGCGGGTCGAATAGAATGCTCGCGAAGTAAAGGGACTGGCCTGGCAAAGGACCGCAGACACGCATAGTTGAGAACCCCCCGGACGCAAGAAAGATCGCGTTTGCGATGTGACTCTCGAGGCGTGAAGCTATTCACGCTGGTGATCTTTGAGATCACCTTTTTGCGTGCGCGACACCATCGCGATGCGGACAAGCCCGTTCTCACGCCGCTCTTTCTTTTTTCACGTTACAGGGAGAAAAGGGTGCCAAAGGGGATCCTGGTCCGATGGGACTGCCCGTATGTATTTTCTCTCCAGATTACACACGGCATGCACACGCACACACGCACACATATGTAACTTTAAGCGCGCTTTATAAAAGAAACGCGGATATAGGACGCACAAAGGCAGATAGAATGCAGACGGGACCCTCCCCCCCGGAACTCGGGTGGGGAGAAAAAATCCTGTGTCCTCGCCTTCGCTTTTTTCCGCAAAAATCGCGCTCCGAAAATTTCGAACGTTACGCTGCTAGCGTTGGTAGCCCTTTCGGTCCATTTTGTGAGTTTACAACAATTTATCAATACATTTTTCGCGCGAAAACAGGAAAATAACATTGCTTACGAGTTTATCTTTGACCAACATATTCGAACATGTTATACGCGGTCGTCGACGACATGGGCGTTTTTTAAAAATTTACAATCTGAACTTTTTTTGCGTCATAGAACACGCAGAGAAAAATTGAAAAAAGAAACTATTACATAATTAAATTTCATTTTATCGATTGAACTCAAAACTTAATCGGTTCAGCTGTTAATGAGATACAAAAACGTGAGCCGAATTTATCGCGGGATTTCGCGTGTATATATACTGTTAAATATTACAAAATCAAATTTAAACCAATTCCTTGAATTAAGTAAAAGTCAATAATAATATTTTCTTATTTTTAACTAGTTTGTGTGTCGAACTTATCATTTTAACACAAAACCGTTAATATATTGTTATTTAATTTTATTGTTTTAATTAAATTAACAAAATATTTTGAAATAAGAGCAATCTAAGGAATGGTTAAAAATGATTTATTTAAATTGAGTATAATTTAACGTTACGAATTTAACAGTGTACATCCATGGTTCGTCTTGTTTTATTTTTTATTATTTTACATTGTATTTTACACAACTTTGCTGCCGCGTCTCTTGATACGAGATATTTCTTTCCACTCCTTGGCAACAAAGAACTTGGGACTGAAAGGGTTGTAGGATATTATGGCACGTGGTATAATTAACGAATTGGACTTTATCGGCAGAAGTAGGTACACGAGAAAGAAAGACGGGAGGAGGCACAATGTTTACGAAGGTATACGCAATCTCTCTGCATGGCAAAAAGAACATGTATAATACGAATATACAAGCGTTAGAGCATATCCTGCATATTCCCGTTCTCCCGTCCAAGCGACGAAAAGTCGCGCGCTTGATCCACCACGTGCGAGGCCCCGCTGTGCGCGCAGGGTTCGCCAAACCGCGTCGAATCGCCGGCGAGACATGCTGATGGGCGTTCTGTCTATCTACTTTCAGGGCCCCATGGGACTGAGGGGAGAGTCCGGAAAGCCCGGGGATTCCGGGAAACCTGGCGCCATGGTAAGATCGCGGACCTCCCGCTCCTAACGTCATCGTAACTTGGCATCGCCGCCGCCGCCGCGGAATTCGCTGATAAGCCGATAAGTGCGTTCACATTATCGCGCGACGCAGCTCTTAGCGAAGCGTGCCTCTCGATCGCCTCTCGAGTACGCTTACTTCTGCGTGTACATACATGATACAATACTGAGGGGGGCATGGGGCAAGAGGGAGCGTCGACGAGCGCGGCACGTCGTCACGTCGAGAGTGGCGATTCGAGAGGAGGCGAGCGGATGCCTAGTAAAAGTACTTCGCGCGCGCGCGCGCGAAGACAGTCGCTTTTCGCCAACGACGACTGCCGTTTAACACGTGTTAGATCGATAGGCTAGCCATCGGATGTTTAGTCCCGGAGTCGGCTGAATTCCGCCATCGTCCGAGATGGATCTCGAGCGAGCCGTCGCTCGGTCTCCTCCGTCCAGCGAGATCGCTGGTGACCGCAGACTCTACGCTCGAGATGTCTTAAATTCCACGCCGGAGCCACGTTCTCCGGAATTGAAGGAAGCTCGATCCATTTCGATGCGGCGGAACACGCGTTTTCCCTCTCGAGAAGTAGCCCGCGTACGTCGCCGTCCTTGGATCGAATCTCGGAGGCACGCGCGTGTCTCGCTTGCTCCGGAAAAAAAGAATACGCGCCTCGGCGTTGAGGGGAGTCTTCAGCGCCGACGGCGTTTCTTCGCACGCGACTTCGCTCGAAAACGGAAAGCCAGAGGCTGAATGCAAGTTCCCCGTTATAGCCTGCGAATTGTAATTTTTCACAGGCGTGGAATCTGTTCGAGCGATTCGATTGAAATCGAGTGCCGATGCCTGACGACTACACGAACGCGGAAGGAACGTCTTCCAGGCTATTAAGACTCGTCGAAGTTGGCCATGAAGTGAAAATATCGGCGATATCGGGCTGTCCGGCTACTGCCTAAAATTATTTTAGAAGACGGATTCTTTGACGAATTTTTAAAGACGTATTTTCGCTGCGGAACGTTTCTTTAATTAAATCGCTCTAAGATTATCGGTTGAAGAAAAAAAAATTCCGATTCCGATTCGTCAAAAAAATCGTTGCTAAAATATCTTTCCTGAGATCATCCCTGTATGTTCGATGCCCCGTGTAATATCGCGGAGCCGCTTATTTTGCGAAAGGTTTAAACCAGACTTAATGAAATGACGCTGTTAATGTTTAATTCGCGGGTAAAGAAACCGCGATACCATACCCGTTTTAACGAGGTCCATGGAGATTCGGTTTACGCCACTTTCGAAATAAGCTGCTCGCACGGTCTGCGTGTAACTCGCGCGCGACCGCGCGTTAACGCATCGCCACCATCCGTCCTCTTAACTTACTCTACACGTCGGCTGATAGTAAACCGCTCGCGCCGACCGAGAACAGATTCTTGATCGCAGACACGAGTACTCAGAGTGGAAAGATAGCAAAGACACGAATTTCGCTGTCCCGCTAAATTTTGTATCGTCAGTGTATACGAAAAAAAAAGCGTAACGGAAAAAGTACCGTTTCCGAACGAGTCATTAGTGTAAATGTAAGGACTTGATGAATAATTGATGAATTCTCGTCGAATAAAACGTAAAGACGGCGCTTTATCGTATCATTGAAGCATATAAAATTACCGAGTAAAGTATACGACATTATTTCATCGCGAATCACGTATATAATTATACATATATTCGTAAGCGTTTTTTTAGTAATTTCGCGATATTTTATCTCTTCGAATCGCATTCGACAAATTTGCGTAGTAAGTTTATGCATAAAACTTGAGGAGCGTGCTCTTTTCAACTCTCAATTTTTATTTAAAATAAAATATATTTTACAAACTTAATAAATTTATAAAGGAGAAAAGTTGGATGAAAAATTTGACGGATAGAACGATGAAGCGCAGTTATTGATCTTAGCAAACGCGTATCGAAAAGTAGGGGTTTAATTTTCGTCTAAACTAATTTGACGAGCCTCGAGAAACAATTTGCAGTCTGTCCCTTGTCTGGCAAAATCTACTTTTCCGTTGTGCCTCTCCTGAGAATAATTCAGTCGGCTTGTACTTAACGAAAGCTCGCTCTCGCAGCATCGCCGGCACCTAATAATAACCCCAGCCATTTATCACGATTCCTCTTCGTTCTACATTTCTTCGTAGCATTCCAGTCGCATTTCACGAACCATCAAGAATTCCGCACGGTTACGTGGGGAATTCTGCAAGATATATTGATGAAGGAGGAAAAAAGGGGAAGAAAATAGAAGGGAATAAGAATTAAGACTCCTGATCACATCGCTATTGTACTGAACTGTGACGTCAAAAGCGAGAAATCGGACGTGATCCTCTTTCTGTCGCGGTAGAAATTGAAGCGCAGATAAATAGAAGAAATAAAATTTGCATCGACAAATAGGTGTCGCGTTAAAAAAAAAATTTTCCTGATTACTCGTTGCTGGCGTCAGGATGGCTTCATCAGGAACATTGATAACGATCCTTCATCTCTCAACGTTGCTCGATCCGAGACGCGAACGTTGATAAGAACGCGTCGATTGACAATTAAATTCGCTAAAGGCGGCTTTTCCCTCGCGCAGAAACAGCTGGATGCGTTTTAAATCATCGCTTGCATAAAGCTTGCATAAAGAAGCAGCAGCCGAGGCGTGACGGCGAGAGAGGGAGAACCGGTGGGGAAGAGGCCGGTGTGTAGTCGGTCCCCTTACAATTCGGCAAGAATCTTTTACGAGAGTCGTGGGAAACGTTGGTGATATCGCATCGGTCGCGCGAGAAAATTTCACGTTCGCCGAGTGGGAGTAAAACCGTTTCCGAAGGCTGGCCGCCGCGAATAACAAGCAGGTACACCCTGTCTTCCCCCCTCTCTCTCTCCCCTTCTCTCTCTGTCGGTTTTCGGCTTTTCCGCTACTATCCCGTCGGGTGTACTAACGTGCTATCGATAGTTGGCGATATTTTCCTGCGGAACTCTAACGTAGCTGAGAAACACGGGATGCGTGACGTTTTCATCAATAATAAAGCCGATACGACATGCTCGTTGGCGATAAACTAGACGTCAACTACATAAGCGCTCGTGGACGCGATTTTAACGTTTACGGTAGTCAATAATTTCGACAAGCGTTTCTCGGCGACGTGGTCCACGAATTCGGAAGGTAACAAGCACGCTCGTGTTCGTTTTGCAAAAAGTGTTTTTGCGAATGCTGACAGAAATGTGGAAGGATTTTCGATACCGTGAGTTACGATCCTCGCGTCAACTCGGGAAAACACACGGCAAAAATGTAATTACCGGCGAGGTAATCGCTCGGCCTAAGAAGGATCTCATTTCAAGTACAACGAGATGCTCTGCTGAGGCATGTTTAAAGATGATCTCGATATATCTCGGAAATTCGAAGATATTAACTACTTTCTGCGGAGAATCGGCGGCTGGTGCGTTGCTGCGATCGCACGGAAATTGATCTGGATTACTTAAAATTGTCCCTTCGACTTTAAACCTCTAGAAATGTAATGGATGACAAAAACCGTCCGCGAACAGAAATGAATAATAATCTTTACGTAGGAATTAATAATGTTCACGTAGGAACTAATAACAAAACTAATTTGAGCAAATTCGCGAAGAGTAACTGTTATGTCGAGCCGCACACGTCGGGAACAGCATTTTGAGTCGGTTTAAATCAACTTCCGCGCCAATCGATCGCGCACCATCCTCTAAAAATACAAGGAGCAAGAAGAATCGCGAGAATGTACAGTGTAGAATAGACGGGCTGCTCTCGGGCGCGCGCCGTCACAATCGATGTGCCCGTATGCCATGGGCTATACGAGCGGACTACTTCTAACACCTTATTCCCTGTGTACACCCCCCCCCCCCCGATAAATTAACGCAGATTTAGTCTTTAAGAGGATAAACTGGACGAGAGAGATTGCGCAAGAGTGAAACGAGGCTCCGCCGTGGCTCCACACCGACGACGACGACCCTATCCGGCGGTAATTCTCCTCTGTGCGTGTAAAGAGAGTTTACGGCGCCCACATATACATATACATATTTAATACACGAGCACCAACACGTCATATATGTATACAAAATGCTCACACGTACACGAACGCGAAAACACGTGCATATACACGAAGGAACGTATGCGTGGAACGAGAAATGCAGTCGCGTCGAGATGCGCAAGTCGAGAGATGTGTATATAAATATACAGGGCGATTCTCAATCCTATCGACGGACAACGCGGTGTCTTCCGGGCGCCGGAAACGGAGCTTCACATTTTTTTTTTTTTATTAGATACCCTCGCCCGCGCGAGTGTCTCGTTACCTCGGCAAGGAGGCCGGAATGTAAAATCTGTAATTATCGATCCTGCGGGGGACAAGGGGAATGTCTACTGCTTGTTTTAAGTCGACTCTGCAGTCCCATCCTCGCCGAAATTTCGTAGTGGCGGGCGTACTCGCGAACGAGAGTACCCATTAAAAAGTTCCGTTTTAGTGCTCCGGATAGATCGCGAAAGTTCGCCGGTGAAACTCGAGGAACGTGCTGTATACTCATTTGTATGTGTATGTCTATAAATGTAAGTACAAGTAAAAGGTGCATATATANACAC
The DNA here is from genome assembly GCA_021460005.1 of Tetramorium alpestre. Lineage (NCBI taxonomy): Eukaryota > Metazoa > Arthropoda > Insecta > Hymenoptera > Formicidae > Tetramorium > Tetramorium alpestre. Next base: position 112,798 of record JAJVSH010000022.1, on the reverse strand, counting down.
GTAGCTGCGTGTCGTGTGCAGGTATACACGCACACAGAGAGGCTGTCACGTCGTGTCGAAGGCCTCCTCTCGCTTACGGATTACTCGCTGACGAATCCGGACTCGATCTCATCCCCTAACGAAAATTTGACGGAATCTAATTACGATGTTTCCCAACATCCAAGATTAAAGGGGTTTTTCCCGAATTAAAATTGTACCCCGGGCGCGCGGGCAAGCGGGGTAATTTTTCAGCTAATTTAAAACGAGTTTTGTCTTGACGAAAATTTCAGCTTTACTTGCCAAATATTTGATCAAATTTTCGCTCGAACGAAAGTCGACTGCGCGAGTTCGCGGAAGAACCCATAATTGGGGGAATGCTTCAGTAGACACAGGAGACACTCTGTGTGCGCATATATACATATATATGCATTTATATATACGTATATAGATACATATGTATATATGTACGGTATATTCACACGAATCGCCAGGCGTGTGTGTGTGCGTGCGTTAATTGTTAAGGCGGCGCTCCTCTTAAGCCGATCAACTTAAGGCGACCTAATTGAATGCGTATGTGAATACTGACTCTAACAGCAGTTTTGTTTTACATTGTCCCGATTAATAAACAGAATGTGCATGTGCCTGTGTCCTTTGCTTCTAAAAAAAAAAAAAACTGCCTACCAAATTAATGCTTTCACACACGGTAATCCAATAACCATAATCAGATACTCGCTTCTTTGCATTGTGCTCCGAATACTGTTTGCGATCCGGCCGTAGCCGGATGACGAACGTCTCTGCCTCTACTTATTTTCGTTCTTCCGTTCTATGTATTTGCATCTGTTGTGCAAGTGGCAATGGAAAATCCGATTAAAGACAAGGAAGAAAGGAACAACCAAAAATTAACACGTGTTAATTTGCTGCGACCACGACGGTGGCGTTAATCGGCGGATCGTTCAGGCCGGCGATTAATCTTGCTACCTTAGAAATAAGATCGAAAAGAAGAGAAAAAGAATAAGAGGATAAGCACAAAGACGCGACAAGCGTCGACGCTTCGGTACGAAGTACGCTCTCTTTTTTTTTTCCTCTCAACTTTACTCAAGCTCTTGCTTTATCTTCCACGACGCCGACCGCCCTCGATTGTCAGTCTGTCCCTCTCTCTTTCTTTCTCTCTCTCTTTCTCTCTGTTTCTCTTTGTCTCCCTCTCTCTCTCGGTGTCGGGATTAATTTTGATAATATGAAAGCGGGGCTGAAGATTATCTTACGACGATGGGTCGAAGATGAGTTTCGTAGTTGAAAGAACGCCTGAAGAATGGCAACTAAACGAATCTAATTCATTACACGCCGGGTGAGAGTTTTACTCGCGGAAGAAATGTTTGCACATCGTTTTTACAAGGACAGAAAATAACTCGAAACGCGTTTTCCATCTCGAAATTATATATAATAAATCCGCAATTACGCCTCAAATATTTACCAAAGACGGGGATATTCGTTGTAACAAGAGAGCGCGGAGCTGGTACAGAAATTCAATAGAAACGCAATTTCGTTACAACGAAAACCGATCGAATATCCCTGGCCAATATCTGTATCGATACATCAAGCACGATATAGCGCGACTATAACTTAATTTGAAAATCCGAACGAGAGTTCCGAAACTTCCGCGCGCGCTCGCACGCGCAGGGAAGCTGCGGAGCGTAACGCGATCGAGAGAGTTGCAACTATATATATTTATATAGCGAAACAGCGGCGCTGTGCAAATATTCTTTCTCGCAGAGCCGGCGCGAAATTTTCGCGCGAATCGATCGATCGACGCGCGAAACGGGATTTAAACCGAGGACCGATCCTGAAACACTCGAGGGCGCGTGTCAAAAGGGCGAATCTCTAATAATAAAAAAAGTTTCCCCCCTACGCGACATAGTTTTAAGTCGCTGTCGACAATATTACACGCTCGATATTATCGATGGGCTACGCCGTGTATCTGACGAGGTTTCCTCTACCTTTCAGGGATCACCAGGATTAGACGGCATGAAGGTGAGCGATCCACGGGATGACCCCGTTTTCATTATAAAATTACCTCTTTCTCGTTCTCGGACACGCTCTATTTCCGTCTCGTCTCGTCTCGTCTCGCGCGAGATCCGAAATATGCAAATCGATCGGCCGAAATTAGACCGAGCCGAGAAAAGCGCGAGCGTGTTTTTTTTTTTCCTCATCCTCATTGGCTTTCCTATTGATGAGCGAGTGAGCGAGCCGAGTTGCCGAAATCGCCCGTCATGTCTCTTCGTACTTTCAGGGCGCGCAGGGCGAGCCAGGAACGAAGGGAGAAAGGGGAGATCCGGGATTGCCTGTAAGTCCTACGCTTCATCAACTATTTATCCGCCGTCGAATCTGATCCGTCTAACGCGCGCGCTTATCGCCCGCTCTCATGTTTATCGAGAATTCCCGGATATATATCTCGAGATTTACCGAATATTATCCCGGGGCAATCTTGCCCTTCATCAAACAATAATTTTCCGGTTTCGCGAGCGGATCATTTGAGGCGCTTTCGATAAATATTTTACAGATAGATATCTCTCCCTTTATACATTTTAACTCCGATCTCTCTTCGCGGCAATCGAATTCCTTGACAAATAAGTCTCGAGTAAAATCCACCCGCGGATCACCTCGTCGGATCCTCTCTTCCGCGAATTCGATCAAACGTCAATCGCGCGATTTCATCGACCCCTCCTCGCCGATCCCTCGCAATCTCTGTTTTACGTCGCTCCCTCGCGATCCCTCCCGAGTCCCGTAATCGCCCGTACCAGGCACGTACGGAGATCGAGTCATGTCCGAGGGAACGGCGTCAAGTCAACCCGCTGACTCGATTACATCTCACCGTCATCGTCGTCGTCACGGAGAGACACGCTAACGAGTCGATCTGTGTTTGTCCCCAGGGTACTGACGGGATTCCCGGCGCGGAGGTACAGTTGGCTTTCGATTATCGCTCGTCCTCCGGCGCGACTGCGACACAGTCTGACACGGTCTGACCAGCCCGGGGTAACGACGACACATTCCGCCTGATCTACCCCGGGGACTGTCTCGGAAAAAAAGAAAGAAAAAGAAAGAAAAAAGAGAAATCGAAAAGAGCCCCACCCTCTCTTTTTGCCTCCTCCGTCCGATTTTCGAAGAGAACGGAGCAGCGTCTTGCGCCTTTCTCCCTCTTTCGTTCGGAATCTGTTCTTGTAAACCTTTTTTTTTTTCGGCACGTTGCATTCAATCGCACTCGTGGAAAGAGCCCTTCACGATCTGCGCAGATGATTTTTTCTCGAATACTTGAACTCTCAATTCACGCTCGGCTGTATCAGATTTTTTTTTAAATACTTGACACAATTGGATTTCCGATTGCGATTCGATTCCGTGTATCGATAATTAGTAATTTCGCGCATAATAATATTTGGCGTTTGGCGAAAAAAAGACCAAATCATTCGATGCCTGATATTATTTACGAGCGCAAGTTACATGCCGGGCAACTAGCTGTTGAACCGATTTAAGAACTGGGTGAGACTCCTGTGTCACCTCTTCATACGATTATATTTTAGAGAGGGTCGCGTTCGATCAAAATTTACGAGCGAATTATAACGGAGGGGGAAACGCGCAACTCCTTCGTGCTTCTCTCTGGAGTGTCCGGAAGGATGCTCGAGCAGTGCTCGTGTGACCGCTCGATGCGCATTAATGCGGGAGCGTATAAACGGAACGACTCTCTCGTATGTACCCTCGAATGCGCAGGAAGATATTTGAGAGAGGATGATCCCTTTCACCTTTGGACAGCTATATCTCGGATCACAGCGTGCGATATTTTATTTAAGAGAGTAGCTATCTTTCTCTTTTTTAGCTGCAGCTGAAAAGCACGCGTGTAACTCATTCCTTTGTGATATAAATGTCGCGGCGTATATCTTTGTTAAGCGTAGGCAGTGTTGATATACCGGGGGGAGAGAAGTTGGAAAATTATTAATATATCTTGCCTTTATTTTTCTTTCAAGTTTCTCGCAGTTCTAGAAACTTAATCAGGGTAGTTACGCAAATAATCGCACATGAGTCTGCAGCTGACAAAATTCTAATTGCCCGGAAAGTTAAACTGAATCTAAAACGGAGAACTCTGTGTCTACGTATCTCTCTCTCTCTCTCTCTCCCGCTCTCGGTATCGGTACCGTTTATTGACATCGGATATTCTCGGTTTATTGACGTCTCTCGTCGGAGGGAAGAGCAATAACCAAGTGATCCACTCGAAATGCCGTGCCCGTGGTTCCGGCCGCGAATCGATATGCCACCCTACCCACCCCTTATGGCTCGATAGGTGACGGTTGACGGTAACGGAAAAGCTGATCGATATATACGTATATACGATATCGCGGTCACACGTGGCACCCTTCCTCGAGCCCCCTTTCGCGCTTGGAAAACGTTTTTCTGGAACGACCGTGCGTCTCGCGCGCGCAAAACGACGGCCAACGTTTACCGAATAAATTCCTTTTGACCGTGTTCACCAATTCCAGGGACCGAAGGGAGAGAAAGGTGCCAAAGGCGAATCTGTGAGTATTGACTTAATTCGAGTAATTCACGTTTTCGACGTGCGTGCTCCGCCGGAGTTATATCGTCACTTTCTCTCTATCTGTCTCTCTCTCTCTCCTTCTTTCTATCTCTCTATCTCTCCTTCTCTTTCTCCCGCGAGGATGCGAAAGCGATCGCGCGTGATTAGATCGCTCGTATGTTTTACGGAGATTATTTGCCGAGCGATAACTGAAACTGAGAAGAGCTATATCCAGCCTCGCCTCTTAACGGACATAATATCATAGGCACGTGTCCTGACGAGTTAGCGAGTACACTGTCGCGCACGGAGGATCCTTGCATTAGTCGATTAGTTTACCTTGCTGTCAAAGTCACCGAGTTTCGAGACGTCGGACGCGACGCGACGGCGTGGAGGCGAAATTAATTACCTCCCGGCAACGTCGCAGGACTTCGCTTGATTAGCTCGATTCTGGGCGACGTTTTGAATTGGGACAAGAGGAATTTCGCACGTATCGAGTTTCGTGACCGGTTTGAGCAAGTAGACGGTCGCGCGGGACTCGCTCTTTTCGCATCCTCGTTTTCTCTATCTTTTATTCACGACTATTGCTGCAAGCACGTCGGTGGGACTCCTCCTCCGACGTCGTCGTCATCGTCGTCATTCGCGACGAGGAGACTGCGGGAAACTCCGCGGAGCCACAAGGTCACGAAAAAGTAGGAAGCGGAGGAAGCTCTAGTTGTAGGAACACGGGGAGAATATCCTCACACACGCCCGCCCACCAGCACTCTCCTACCAAGTTCCACATGAGACTAACATACTTTGCGCGTACATAGAAATTTATAAATATATATATATATGCTGCCACCACCGTTCCGTGAAAGCGCATAGTGACGAGGCGCGAGTAATGTTAGAGGCGCTAACATTAAACGCTCGAGGGACGAAGCGCGAACGGGAGCGCTGTCGCCGTCGCCTTTTTTTTCTCTTTCTCTCTCATTCTCTCTCTCTCTCGCTCTAGGAAATTATCTCAGCTTTGATGACAGAAAAGAGATCGCGCCTCGGCGATCCGGTAATTGCAGTGAATTAAGTCAAAAGGGCACGGTCGGCCGAGGAATAAAAGACCTTCGTAGTAATTATCAATTAAAATCCGTTATAATTAAACTGCGACCCGCGACAGGCTCATCTTTGCTCTTTGTACTCGTCGGGGTATTGTGCACCGGATCGATCAAGTACTATAATGCATAATCCAACAATATTATGCCTGGCCTTATTTGCACGTCGCGTACTTGCATCGGGGTGTTTCGCGCTGTCAGAGGGATGATGCATTTCGCGTGTGCGCGCAGGGGCCACCGGGTAAACGCGGCAGAAAAGGCGACAAGGGCAACAAGGGAGATCAAGGTGTTCCAGGATTGGATGCCCCGTGTCCGCTGGGACCGGACGGACTCCCCTTACCGGGCTGCGGCTGGAGACCACCACAGGTAATCGATAGCTTTATTTTGCTTCGGAGTTTGTGGGCAGAAGGGATTGTGGGAATAAAAGTTACGCCGTATATAATCTCGACTCGTAGCGCAGTAAATTAACAAAAAATATTCAGACAGAAGTATACGGGTATTATGGAGATGCTTGCGAATATTTCAGGTTCGTAACGTAATTTATCGATGGCAGCTATAATATGTAACTTTTGATAAAGCTAACAGTCACTTTCGCAAGAGGAAAGAAGTGTACAGGTGTTTCATTGAACGCCAGTTATTTTGGAGTGTGATAGAGAAATAGAATGAAGAGATGCTCCACGAGTTCTTCCTGGACTTCGAATTAATCATTTGACTATTAATAGAGCTTTTGTAAATATTGTTCGACAAAACCGGATCATCTGAGCAATAACGAACTGTATTCGTTGGAAGTTATTGGGTATTGTAACAACAGAGCGCGGACACTAATAGTCTACTAACACCAAATAATAATGCGGGATGAAAAGAATAGAGGGATAGTGGCCGGGGTATGCTTGGATTTTGGTGTGTGCTTAGCAGGACCTCACGAGCACGTCCACACCAGCGATCGACGGTCCCGAGCCCGCGGAGACGGATTACGAGGAGCCGGAGGACGAGTACGACGACTATCCGGACTCGAACGGGAACCTAGCCGAGCAATAATGCTCGTTTTTGTGCGCTGCCCTAATAACTACCGACAACTACCACCAATACCAACACCATCATCACCACCACCACCACCACCACCACCATCATCGCCACTGCCACCCTCATCACTCGTCTCACCCCGTTCTCCCAAACTAACGTGGTCCCGGTAATTGCGAATCCCGTGATAATACTAATGCGATGCGATGTTTGTCAACAGCTTGGTCTCGCATTGAGATTCTATTTGCGCTCGCTGCTTCCTAATGCGATATCTATTGGTTGCGATACCGCAAAACGCTGCTTTACGTATGTTTGGAGCCTAGCGGAGCATGCGAGTAGAATTACCAGAATTTCTAAACCTGTCCCGCTTTAGACAAATCGCCCGCATATTTTTCATTTGTCATATTTTAACGTATTCACTAATTAATTATTATGTTGCATCCAGAATCACGAATGTCTAATTTTTATTAATTATTAGAAACGCATGTATACCTAATTATACAGCATGCGAATTTTTTCTATTCTTTTGTAATTTCTTAGTACAACGCGATAAAAAAAATTTGAAGACTAAAGATATTGAATATTTCGTATTCAATGTTTAAAATATCTTTCTAAATTTACGGTTTATTTGTTTGCACGTATTACCCACTGTTTGCTCGTTTCTTTCCTTCACACATCGATCGATACGTTCCAAAATTAAGCTGGCAAATTCTTTAAAGATTTTTCTTTAAGAAATCTAGTGCAGCTTCTGCCTTGTGCCGTTGGACGCATCAAGATAATTCCATCAGGAATAAACAATCAAGCTTGCTTGTGCGAAGAACAAATCCCGTTTTCAAAAGGAAACGGTGGGCTAATAACTTTCCGTTTTGCTTTCCAGCCGAGGAAAAACGTTCTGCGCCTATGGCTGGAGGAAGAGGAAAAGGAGGATGGGGAAGAGGAGGAGAACGAGCGGCAGTGATGTTGCAAGGACAATAGCGCATTTTTTTCATAAGGACTTCTGTATATCCTCCCGTTCCCGCCTCCATCTCGTTACGACCGCGTTACGAAAGAAAAAAAAATATATATATATATACATATTATATATACGCCAAAATAATCATCTTGCCATCGAGAGTGTTGTAAATATGTGTACTTACAGTGTCTAGCGTCCGCAGTGCGTGTACATAAGTAATTAGAGCTTACTGCGAATCTACGAATCACCGTATCGCCAATACGGTTCGCCCGTAAAAAAAAACACATCATATATATACATACACATGCACACATATACAAATGTATACGGTGATGGATCCGTGAACGATACCCTCGATTTCGCGCGCCAGGGAAGACGAGGGAAGTCTTCCGGGTGAAAATTGACGGCGATCCCCGCGCGCGTGGAGGAGCGTCGGCACCAGGACTGCGGAGACACTCTGGAGCGAACGGACGAGGGATGATCCTCGAAAGAATCGCAGTGAAGTGCGCGAAGGACGCAAGCCGCGGACGAGCGTGATGGTGCGAGACGGGGAGGGAGATCCTCGCGCTCGAATTGCTCGAACGCTCTCCGTGCGAAACTCGTGACGAGCCGGCGTGGAAGGACATATTCTCCGCGGATTTGAAGCGAGACACGAGCGAGGAGTGGGCAAAAATCGCTACGCACCGATGGATTAGCTCTTAGCCGCGGCCTGATTAGGCGCAAATGTTTCATTCCTTTTCTTTTCATCGGCAATGTTTCTGCAAGCATTTCGTACATTGCGTAAAAATTCTCGTTGTCTATTCGTCCGAAATGCGAGACTATGTCCGTACAGACATCCTGGAAAATTTCTGAAAAATTGCATTTTACGGCGTGCCGATCAGGTCGCCTTTCAGCTAATCCCGCGGGAGAGAGACGCCGATTCGTACCTGTGAAGAGACGAGCTTCGCCGTACTTTTACCGTAGAGCAACCGTAGACTCGCGCGGCGGGAGTTTTTTGATACGACTAGTTGATTAGTGGCGCGCCGTCCCGCGTTATATTCCCGTCTAGAATTAGAATCGTACTCTAACGCTAATACTGTGCAAGGAGGGGGTCACGACTGCGAATGTACAGCACCCATTGTCAATACTTGCGAGGTATCGTGGAATAAATCAGGGAGTTGTACACCTTCTCTCCCGGTGCCAGGAATATCGGCGCGCCGCGGTGTCTCGCAGCTGTTTTTCCTTTTTCGGTCTCTCCCGGACGTTCGTGGCCCCGTGTCCCACGTGCAAATATTTCCCGTACGTCGAGGCGATGTCGCTCGTGGAAAAAAAAGGGGAGAAACGAAGAAGATAAAAAGAAAGGATAGAGCCGAGGTGCTGCCCGTTGCAATATCGACGTTCGAGCTACGCGTGTTAGAGCGCGGCTTATCTCCGCGGCGCATTGATCTTCCTCGCTCGGATAGAGTAAAATATAAATGGCATTCTTCTTCCAAACTTAGTATTTATCTCGCGCGGAGAATCGTGTCTCTGTAGAGCCTCTCAGAGTCCTGTCGGACTCTCTCGGTTATCACGTTCGTGCACGATCGTACAATTTCGCGTGTTTTTTCCAAATTACAAATTGGAGGCTTCTTTTCTGACGGCTGAACTCTTTCAGAAGCGGCGCCGGGAGGATTAATTCGTTTCGGTGTAACGTAGAAAATAACTCGAGATATTCTGTGTCTTTATCGTAATGCGATGTTTATTGCCTTTACATCCGTCACATTTTGAGTAATTTGTACTTCTTGAAATATGACTGCACCTTGTCCTTGGGGTAGGGCTTCGTTACCAGGCATGTCGCGATGTTCTCGGGCTGTTCCATCCACAGTTTATGCTGAACGTCATTTTCCTTCAGTTTCCCGCACAGCGCCTGCAGATCGTCTTCATCGGCGGCCTATTATATTTAAGTCATGATTTCTCGCCGCTTTGCGCAGTGGCTCGAGAGCGATTTTCGGAAAACCGAGCATTCTTACAGCGTTCTTATATCCAGAATATTTTACACGGGATAATAATGATTTAAAATCAATTCTCCGCGCGCATGCATCTACGTCCAACAGATCTCTCGCGAGAGCTCCCTTGGCGGAAGTCAATACTTACTTCGAGAACCACCTTGTGCATGTTGTCTAAATCGGCGAGGTAGGCCTGCGTGTCGGCGTCATTGTAAAAGAGATGGATAGCGGCGGTACACGCGTGACACCCTTGAGCGACCACGGCGCCCAACGGCCACCCCAGAGTCCTCGCAAGATCTCCCCGCAACACCACGTACTGAACTATCCCGGACATTCTCTAGCGGGGGAAAGAGATCGGCTCGCCTGTACAAGATTCGCTTACGGAAACAACCTTAAAGGTGGAGTTCGGGGAAAAAAACGGAGAGGAGAAGAGGCGCGGTAAAAGAAAGGAAGGGAAAATCGTGCGAGGGATTATCTTTCTCTACTTCTCGCGAAATCGAGCCTAACTCAGTTCCCCTAATGTTCAATAAATGAATCCCCCTCCCTTTCACCCCTCCCGAGGTTTCGATTAATTATTAGTAAGTGCCAAAAAGTATATTATCATTCCTACAGATAAGAGGTATAACGCACACGCAGATATAATTCGCGTGTTATTTATATATCGGAAATTGTGTATCTCCCGCCCGGGATCCGCGGCCGCGCGCCGCGCCGCCGCGGCAATCGCGCGTAGAGACACGCTATAGCATCGTTCCTTCGATGTCGCGGCATAACGCAAAAGATGTATTATTTATACAGATTGTTGTTATTAAAGACAAATAACGTAAGAAATAATTAGCACGTACGACACATTATGGTTTACGAGACGGCGATTTATTCATCCTCGACTTTCTCCTCCTCGCTGTTTGTTAGCTTCATTCTATTACTTATCGTGGAACATGATAGTGTCTCGCGTCAAGTATGCGCTATACCGTGTATCTCTTTATATACGAGACGAGACCCTTGGATTATCATAATAAATAAGATTATCATAATAGCGGCTGAAGCGATCAAGTTTTGAGGCTGAATCGATAGCTCGGGTTTGGATTATATTATAAAAGTGTTTTTATTTCTCTCGTCTTACGCTTTTCTTTTATCTTATTATTTTCATATGCAAAATGATCACAGGATTCTTATATGGAGGGACACGTTACTTTGTATAAGGTGAAAGTGAAGAAAGGGAAAGACATTTCGGCATTCTTAAATATTTTATATTTTTGAGAAATTCTTATATTCAATTTCTCAATACAAAGATTAAATGAGGAATAATGGCGACGGGAGAACTTACCTTTAAGCGATAACTTTTCGACAACGATAGCGTCTGCCGAGAGGTTAGATGCCGTTAAATGTATGACAATCGCAATTTTCTTCAAACAATGCTGAATGTAAAAACGCCAGAGCACCGTGGACCAAAATGTAACCTCATGGAATCCAGCTGCGATGTAAATTCGAAGTAAACGTTGCAGGATACTGTCGAACGCAACTATCACCGAATCTGTTATCCAGCTGTTATCTGTCCGGTAGGTAAATATCAGTGCAGCCAACTTCAGGAGAATTATTCTCCCAGCTCTTTCGCGGGACCAGCGTTTCATACGTCAACTGAAGGAAAATTAATCTGGGGATTCGTCGAATGTAATCATTTTGATTCTTATTTTTCCTTGAAATAGTATAGGTGTTCTTATTTTCTGTATCTAATCTTTTCGTAGCTGTTTCCCTTTTTTTCTTCAGCGTCTAATTTATAGGACCAATGTATTATGTAATATTAATTAATGTAATGTAATATTAACCTATATGGCAAAAACGCGAATCGATTGTACCAAAGAAAAATTTATTCTGATGCAATTATAAAAGATTAGCACGCAAGTATATTGCAGTAGAGAATCTGAAGATGAGTCAGTCTTGCATCAGTCGAATTGTCAGTGATAACTCTCAATAGCGTATTACTTCTTGATTAGCTGCTATTGCGCGCGTTTTGTGCAGGGTCGTCATGGGTCATTAAGGTCAATTAAGGGCCTCATTTCGAAAGTAAAAAGTATAACATAGATTGCTGTCTATTTTACACAAATATTTCAGAGAGTTTTTCTTCTCTTTCCTTTTAATAAAGAAATAAAACAAAGAAACACTTTAAAACATTTGTAAGTGGACGCTTGCACAGATAGAGAAAATATTAGAAATATGAATAAATATTCAATATTAAGTTTTGTGTTGACGAGCTAGAAAGCTCTGAGTTCGAAATCTCGGAGGGAATTATATTTAATATTTATTCCTATTCCTAACATTTTCTCTATTCTGCGCAAGGTCAGGGAGCGAAGTCTTTTGTTTTATTTGCACTCCCTAGCGGTCTCTTTTGCATTCAAAACGAGATAACAAACGCGCACGTCTCCGCGGAAAGAAAAAGATGAGAAACGTGCAGAGTGCACAAAGTGCAAGTCCGGGTCTTTTGTTCCCAAGTTCACACGGTAGAACCGCCAACCGCTAGATGTCACGGTTGCATTCGACGCTCGATTTCTTTGTGTATATATAGCGGTCGATACCAAAAGGTTCTCAGAGACCGGTCGCCGGCGAGTTCCTGTTCCCTTCACGTCATTGTTACGTCTTTCGTAATTCTCTTCGAGGAAGCTACTCAAGGTAACCATCGTCATCGCCGAATTTTCCGAAGCATTCGCACGCAGCTCGTCACATAATTTCCGGTGAGATTGACATTCTACGAGCGAATAGACAGATGACGCCGGACGTTCACTCTAAATTCTGACGGCCTTTTTTTCCGTCTTTCGACGCCAACGGCCGAAATCCGTCGGTTTATCGGATGACGACGCGTCTGACGAGACCGACGCCGCGCGTTATTGTAATCGGGGCGTCCCGTGGCCGTGAGAAGGGATTACATAATTCGGTAATTCCGCCCTCCGGCGCGTAGTACCGCTTTGCGATCCAATTTCGCGTGAATTGCGCTCTATTTCGCAAGACCGGAGGTCGGCCGGTAGAGAGCAAGAGAGTGATAGATGGAGATGGTGGCGGAGAGGATTCGAGATCGCCACAACTATTCGGGGCCGTTACTATACCACGGCGGAGTCACGTATCATGACGGAACGAATTGAGTTTGCGCGGATTTTGCGATTTTCATCGAAACAGTTAATGCGAATAATCTTGAAGAAGCGATTATTCTGTCGAATAAGGATTTCTCTCACCCAAATTTTATATATCGGGAGAAAAATGTGTGAATTTGTATGTGCTATCCTTATCATTAATTTTTATCCTTTTCTTATCCTAATCCTAATTTTATTCTTAATTTCGAAAGTGAAAAGCTGAAGATATATTCTTACGTATTTTTGATCAAAGAAAGTATCTAAATTTTATTTAATCTGACTGAACATGTAAATCTTTTTTCTTATCCCGTTCCAAATCTTTTCCGGAACGCATTCCTCTTTAATTCTTTCCTTCAACTTCTTTCGACGATTCGACAGATTTTTTTTATTGCAATGTTATCTTCGAAACGTTTACGTAATGACGAAAAAAAGTATCGAAATCGGATTCGCGACAGATCTTTTTGCTATTTTTCTTTTAGACGGATTCCGCGTTCTATTGCGCGAATTAACGCAATTGGGCATGCGGAGTTATGTCGATGACTCTCCATGCCGGCATGCATCGTGTATGGATTTATGCACGGTAATCTCTGCTAATTATGTCGTGTGAATTACCAAACAATTATCGAACAGATTAGCCGTATCATATCTCGTCGGAATTCTTTCGGGGATACGTTGTCGACGGAAATTGGTTGAAATCTAACGGAGGTTCTAACGGCAATATGAATAAAACTGAATATAAAAAGCGGGTGTCAAATATGATTAATTACACGTTATATTACATATTAATCATTCATTAATCGCATGCAGTGCAATGGATTACACAATTATACATATAATCTATATTATTTACATAATATATTTATAATTGATTATAATAATTTTTTACAATAATTCCACGAAGTGGAAGAAAGAAAACCTATTTCCTAATCTTGAATATCAATTAAAGTTTATGTTATTTAACACTATTTTGATTCGATATAACATTGTAGATATGAGAGTAAATAGTAAATACTAAATAGTAAATTTCGTAAACAGGACCTTCATGTTTTGATCACAATCTAACGACGTGAAAAGCATTCAAAGGCATGAATAATACTGAACGTGAAAAGCACAAATCGAATACCAAATATGATTGCATATATTAATCGCATACAGTATAATGGATTATGTATACATAATTACATAATTTTCATATTATCTCCGTAATTGATTTTATAATATTTCTTGAAAAAAGTTGCCTCATAATCTTGAATGTTAATTAAAGTTTACATTATTTAACGCTGTTATGATTCGATATAACATTACTGCAGATACAATGGTAAATATTAAATTCCGTAAAACTAGAGAAACTCAATTGCTCCTTGATGTTTTCTTTAAAGCAGAATACAATATTGCGGTTATCGCTGAGTGCACATTATTACTGAAATTAGCGAGCTCAGAGTGAAGCCGTTTGACGAAGGAAAGTTTCACCATAACGCAAGGTCATTCGTGCGATTAGACGAAGCGTCCTTTGCGCGAAGTCTTTACAATCGAGATTTTTCCTCGTACGGTTCCTTTGTACGTGTGCTTCCTCTTTATTTTCTTTACCTCTCTCATAGCGAAATCTCGGCACACGTACACCTGTGTCTTGACAGTTGGGTAATCCGAGGTCTCACCTGGTGTCCCAATTCAATCGGTCCCTCGGTGTTCCTATTTGGCCCTTTTAGGAAATACTGAATTCAATTTTTCCCACAAAGCAGTTCTCACTTCTGTTTCTTCAATCGAAGTTTAAGAATTGTCGAATAAATTTATAATGTCAATTTATGCAGAATGTAGAAATTTACTATGTAATTTTTTATTTGGTGTCTAGCGTGTGCGCGTGCCAAGGACATATTACCGATTTATAATAAACTGACATGCGAGGCATTCGAATAAAGACGTTGACATTATTTATAATATTTGCGAATAGCTTTTTCTCGACGGCTCATTTAAATATCTGTTTATTCACGGCTTTCGACAAACAATATTGATATGTTTTCATTTTGGATATATTATTAATTTCTACGTTTCTGCGTCATTGAATTTTTGTTGTTCCGATTGACATTTTATATTTATATAGGCCGGTCATCAGTAGAAATAATAACGGCATGCGCCGTGTGATCTTGGCGTGATGTGTGTGATAAGTCGATATACAAAACACGTGAGGACTTTACACAAGTTATCATTGTACAAACGTTTAGCTAGTGACGATCCGGCAGAGCTTATCGCGAATCCACTCGTGCTAAGTACTGTTGATTACGAATTTGATGACGAATTATTTAATCTTGAGTACTCTCTCTGTCCCGTTTATCGCCGAAATGCGATATTTCCGCGGCTATGATATTACTATAAAGATCTTATCGCACAGCTGGCAGAAACTCACGAATATCCATGTTCAAGGTCATTCCTTCGCAGAGACGAGTTGCAAGAGCATTACTCATACGCGGCAATAAAAAAAAAAGTTCTGTAATGCACCGTCGAATTTACGTTTATCGCGCGGATTTATTGCAAAGCTTCTGAGAGTAGGGATCATTTCGTGTAACGATTAATTAGATAATATAATAGTATTGGATAATATTAGAATTAAGTTGCATGTGAATGCATAAAAGTCATCGTGAGATCTGTTATTGTATAATTCCTCTATTCTTGATTATAGCAACGGAGTAATCATGCCTCAGATTCAGAAACCGGCACCCGCTTTCTCCGGCACCGCTGTTGTGAACGGACAGTTCAAGGATATTAAACTCTCCGACTACAAGGGCAAATATGTTGTGCTCTTCTTCTACCCGTTGGACTTGTAAGCACATTACAATCGTACTTTCATAAACGGGATGTAACAAGACAGTTGTGCAACTCTCCATTATAGCTATACAAGAAGTGCCGTTGTGTAGCTGCTCGTATTTGCATGAAGTACACTTGACTCTTATCTAATATGATTTTAAAACAATAAAGAGACACGTGTTTTATACTTAGAACATATATACCTGAAAGGAGCATAAGATAGGTATATTGTCGCCATCATGTATCTATCTTCTTCTGTATTCTTTTGTGTAATGTAGTGTGCATGTACGTACTCACACGTATACAAAAGTATCATCTCGCGCAAGCGCATAAATAAATTTGGTACAGACAAGGATAGATAAATGTTAGAGACATATTTGCTACATGGTTTAGATATACTATGCTTCTTCCAGGTATATATATGTTATAAGGTTTTATAAAACATTTGAAAAATAAATCTGTGTTTTAAAACGCTAATTATATTGAGCTTAAAATATTTGTTATATTATTTATCTTAATTATAATTAATAATTATATGGATTTAACAAAAAAAGTACTTGAACTTCGAAATTTTGCGTTTGTAAGAAATAAAATTAAAAAAATTATATTACACATCATATCTTAGATTTCGAAATAAGAAACCGGCAATTTAAATAGACCGTCATAGACTATGTTTGCATAATTATTTGACCGCAGCACTTTCGTGTGCCCGACGGAAATCATCGCTTTCTCCGACCGAGTGAAGGAGTTCACCGACATCGGCTGCCAAGTGATTGCCGCGTCCACCGATTCTCACTTCAGCCACCTCGCGTGGGTAAATACGCCGCGCAAGCAGGGCGGTCTCGGTGAGATGAACATTCCTCTGTTGGCGGACAAGAGCTGCAAAATCGCCCGCGATTACGGCGTGCTAGACGAGGAGTCGGGAATTCCTTTCCGTGGTCTTTTCATCATCGATAACAAGCAGAACTTACGCCAAATTACCATCAACGACCTGCCCGTAGGAAGGTGAGGCTCGACTTGCTTAAAATTGTAAATTATATGAATTTATTTTGTACCTCGTAGTCTAAGCTTTCAAAATATAAGATTCAATGATGACATTGATCATGAGTTTAATGCGATTTTGGTATTGTTAGTAATACTAATGATCTTATTTTGCATATTAATTGCAGGTCCGTGGACGAAACTCTGCGTCTAGTTCAGGCATTCCAATACACTGATAAATATGGTGAGGTTTGTCCAGCTGGCTGGAAACCTGGCAAGAAGGCTATGAAGCCGGACGTCGTTGGCTCACTGGAGTATTTCAAGGATCAATAGACAATAAATTCGTACCAATGTTTCTTTATACTTTTAATTACACTCGTGTGTTTTGTACACTTCCGCTGCGTGTTCTTCGAGAGTTCAGAGACACATCCTTCACCTCTGTTTCTAGTTAGCATAGTTAGATATATATATGTCGTGACTTTCCCATTGAAACATCCGTCTTTAATTTAATAAACGGATTTATTTTCTATATACATTCTTAAAGAGTATTTTATTAACCCACATAATATACGAATTATTTGATACCAATATATCAAACTTGCTCGTAATTAGCGATACAGATCAATCGTGATAACGAATATTGCGATGAGGAAATGCTGAATGAGTTTAGCGGCACAAAATCGCGATAAGAAAAAAACTCAAATGATTGGAATAATTCGATCGAAATCGTGCAAAGTTCAAGTTGTCGGAAGTGTCATTTTATTTTCAACAGAAGTGTCATGATAATTTTGTCAATATTTTTCTTTATTAATTTTCATGTCATAATTAGTAGTTTAATGTAAAGATTTCTGCGAGAATTTTATACAACCGAAAAACAAAATTTTATTTTACGTTCGATATATGATTTAATAACCTATTCTTTGGTGAATTTCCTACTATTGCGATAAGATTGCGTGGCATGAATAACGATTGCGAAACCGCAATAAATGAAACAGGTAAGGTTAAATTATTTGTATTCTGAGAAAATTGCTCTTATATTATATCAATTATATATTTTCGGATTATAACGAGATACATTACTAATTTTGATATTACATAATAATTATAGTACAGTTGAGAAATAAATTTTCCTAATTAGAAAAATATCTAAAAATACGCTTTAAATTTGCAAATTTAATGCAGGATGGGGCGTCTGGCATTATTTCATCGTCGCTTTATGTGGCTTACTATCGCTTGCGGAAGCAAGCACTTCTCTGACTGTTTTCATCGTGGCACCGCTGATAATGTGTGATTTAAAGCTTAATAGAATTCAAGCCACAATGCCCATAGCTACTTCTAATTTTGGTATACGATATCAAAACTATTTTAATGAATCATTAAAATGTAAAATTAACAATTTAAATTAGAATTAAATTATTCCTTTGAATTAATTATTTGATATAAAGCAGGACATATTAAGAAAAAAAATAATTTATATCTTATATAAAACATTAAAATTTGTCGCAAAAATTTTATTATATATTTCTAATTGTGTATTAAAGTATATATTATGTCTTTTTAATCATATTGATCGCTTAGGAATGGCAGTAGGTGCTTTCTTGTTTGGAACTATATTAGACGTTGCAGGCCGTAGAAAATTAATCCCGATTACTATGGGCATCGTGTTTTTTGCCTCGGCTACTCTTTCCTTTGCTCAAGCTAATTTTTTGATAAACTTGTCGGTGTTTATGTTAGGACTGGGGTAAGTTCTCAGTCTTTCATAACGAATGTGATACAATTTTAGAAATCTTATAACAGATTAAAACGATAAAAAATGACATCAACTCGATACATTTATACGATTAAAAATCATTTTAAAATATTTTTTGTTTACTATTATTATATTGGCGTATATATTTTATATTTGCAATTTTTATTTATTACTTTTTATTAAATAAAAATGATATCTCTGTTTGCATTTTTATGCAATTTGATATGCAAAAAAGCGAAAAATATCATGCAATAAAATACATGCGGTAAAATACAGATAATTCATTTATAATTGCATGAATTTAATTAACATATAAATGATTTTTGTATCGTTGACATAAAATTGATATTCGCAGAGTGGCCGGAAATAATATTGTTCTAAGAGTTTATCTCATCGAGTGCCTACCGATGAGAAAGAGAGGAACTTGTTTAGCTGTAATCGACATGTTCTGGTTGGTCGGCTATTTATCAGCCTTAGGTAATAATTTTACAAAACAATTCTTCGTACAATTTTAATTTATTGAATTTATTCGATTTATTAAATTTTATGCTCTTTGATTATTATTTCAGTTCAATCCATATTTTCTTTTTATTCAATATTTTATTTTTTTCATATCGGAATTTCTAAGTGAATGTAAAAAAAAGCTCTGACTAAACGTTTTATTGATGTTAATTATTTTATTTGACATCTAGCTTTGTTTATTTAAAAGCTACAACACAATGACTTTTCAAGATAATTTTATTTATGCGCTTTTTTCAATTTAATTAAGATAGGGAAAATGAAAAATCAGTTGTAAACCAATTAAAAGAGAAGCAGTCAATCTATATTTAATCTTATCCAATTAACGGCTGAGTGCAAAGATTGATGTTTAATATTTGCAGAAAGATTTAAGCGTCTTAATATACTCTACTGAAATTTTCAGTTATTTTCTCGTCAAGAGAAACATTATATTGAAAAATCACAAAAAGATTCCTTTGTTCGGAAAGGCGTTTCTTGGTCCATGATGCCGTCCATCATACGCATGCTGGGCAAGCAATTCCGAACGAGTTCCTGGCGAGTACTCGTCGTTATCTGTGGCACGCCGAGCTTGGTGACCGCCTGCCTCTCAGGTCTCCTACCGCCGAGTCCTCGGTTCTTGTTGCACCGTCGACGGCCGAGACAAGCGCTCGCGGTACTCCAGCAGATGTATGCCATCAATAATTCGAAACACGCCGACACCTATCCGGTACGGCACAATCCATTTCTGCCTCGAAGATCTCGTTATTACCTAGTCCATTTCCAATCCTCGTCCGCTATCGCTCGAATTCTGAACAGGCGATTTTATAAGCTCGGTTTGAATAAAACAGGAATATGGCAAATATAGGACAATATAGATGGAAATAGGAAATAATAATTTAAATCATTAAATCAGTTAAATCATTTATAATTAGATATAATAAATGATCATTTATTATATCTAATTATAAATCAATTAGATATAATAAATGATATTTATAATAAAAGGGTCATTTATTTATAACTAAATGAGGAACGAATATTTTAATAATCCATCACATCTGAAATGAATAATTTTCTGACGTGTTTTTTAGATACTTTATTCATTGATGATATTTTTATTTTTTCCAGATTAGGGACTTAGAAGGCTGCGTGCGTCCAGATGACGAAGACGAAAGTGGCAATATTCAAAGGTACTTCACGAAAACCTGGGAACGGATCCACAGAATATACAAGCCCCCGTACAAGCGGGTGACACTGTGCGGAATGTTAGCATGTTTTCTGCACTTTCCTGGGTAATAAATGAAGTTCTTTGTCTCTTGTACTCTGATAGCAAGAAGAATCACGAGAATGATATTTAAGATTTGCTTGGCTTGCTCTGTGGAACACGCACATTCTTCAGGAAATGGAAAAGGACTACGTCGTAAGCGGGAACGGCGTATGCAACATCGATATTCAGAATATAGCATTGGACTTTTTACGAAACTGCGACGAGGTGAACGGGTCTCGTTTCGAGCTGCTGTCGCTGGTATCGTTGGGCTACGTGCTGGGAGAGACGTTGCTCATCCTTGGAATCGATGCTGTTGGCAGAAGACCGTATTTAAGTAAACATCTAAACGGCCGCCAAAGATTGTTATCGCAATTAAGACCATTCAATCAAAACGTGAACATGTAAAAGTCCCGAGAAAATGTGCTGAAAATTGAAAATTAAGACAACGTCCTGAAAAATCATAATCTTAAAAGCGATAAATGAGACAAGAGAGATTTTTTGAGATTTTAGAATGACCTTTCGGAACATTGTCATACTTCTTAAATTTTGGGATTCGGCTTTCCGGGACATTGTCTTAATTTTCAATTTTCAGATTTATGACTTCTCGGGATATTGTCGTAGTTTTGAATTATCATTTCTCGAGACTTTGCATATCCAATCAAAATACATTATTCAATTGAATTTCAAAACTCTGTGTTTCGAAACATTTTCTAAGATTTACAATTCCCAAATTAACGATTAATTTGGATCGTAGATTACGTTAATATTTAGTGAAGGGATCTCTTCTTCTCTAATTGCTTTCAGTATTTTCGGGACTGGCGAGTGGCGTGGCCTCGCTCATGCTTATTTTTCGATTGCACCACGCGATTCGTGTAACTCTGTTGTCGATTTTCCTGGCCGCTTACGTTATCGGGCGCACGACGACATGCGTTTTGCTGCTGGAAAATTATCCCACCGCTCTGAGGTAGGTCGCGCAAAACGGAACGGCCGCGGCACGTCCGGCTAATCTTAGACCATCAGACGCGTTTTCGGGAATCAAATGTTTGCGGACACGCGTGGTAGTATAAAACTCGTAATCTGGTATCGGTTCCAGAGGCACGGCCATGGGTTTGACGAAGATACTTCCCCACTTGACGGTTTTCGCGTTGCAGTTCTTCCTGAGGACGTCCTGCCTGCTAAGTATAATCATCGCGTCGACCAGTTTAATGGGTACGAAGAAATCATCGTTACATTTATGATTTGATATACTAAATATCGAATGTTTCGCAGGTGCCGCGCTTGTGATGCTGTTAGTGCCCGATTTAACCAGATTACCGATGAAGGAATAGTTTATATTTCTAAATACATATATGTAAAGGAAAATGTACTTTCTGGCGCCGCAACTGTATTTTTCTCAAATAAAATTTTATTTTACGCGCATTTTTTTTTACTTCGTTCATAATTCATCAGCGTTGAATAATTTGTTTAATTGTAATTATCTCTAAGTCAGAATTTAAAACATCAGTTTGATATTTCGCTACAGAAAAAACATTTCTTTAGATTTACTATACGTATTTACTTAATATATATTTATTTAAAAGAAACATTATTTTATACAAAACATTATTTGATTGACTAAAAGCTTTTTGTTGCATTGTATCGTATTGTTTGAAAAAACAGTAATTATTTGAAATGGTACTTTAAATACATCAGATTAAAATAAGAACATTGTTTGTTTTAATTAACTTATTATTTGGAACAACGGTTAAGCATAATTTTTTACAAATAGATTAACTTTGTTTTTTTTAATTAATATATTTATAAGTATTTGTAAATATAAATTTTTTTCAAACAATCATATTTGTTAGTTTAAATATTAATTTAGTTGAATTGTTTCAATGATTAAATTTCTCTAATTTCAACAAAATTTATTAAATTAAAAGGAACTTTTTCTCTGTGCAAGTATGACTCGTATGAGACCTTATTGCACATTTCTCGCCCTGTCTAGACTAAAGGATGATGACAGGGCATTATAAAAACGAGTCTAACGACGTCTGATGACAAGTAGCATTTTTAATATAAATCTTACGATGGCAATGTTTACTGCCATAAAAAAAATTATACATGGTGCTTGAGCAATAAAAAATTTTATTCATTCCTCGAGTAGATCATCCTCCGGTCTAGACGGGGCGTTCTGGATCCGCGATTCTTAACGATTGCGAGGGTTCTCTATCGCGCGGTAGCGAAAGTAGCACGGCGAGCTTTATGATCGGTATAGCGTCATTCCGCGCGGCGCTTATAAATAAGGACCGTACGGTCGCGTCTTCCCGCCGC
Organism: Tetramorium alpestre; assembly: GCA_021460005.1. Classification (NCBI taxonomy): domain Eukaryota; kingdom Metazoa; phylum Arthropoda; class Insecta; order Hymenoptera; family Formicidae; genus Tetramorium; species Tetramorium alpestre. Next base: position 90,513 of record JAJVSH010000022.1, on the reverse strand, counting down.
CTTCCCGTCTATTTTCGACGGGAACAGGAAGAACGTTCGCACGCGAGCAGTCGCGCATGCCCGCCTCCCGACGCCGAGACTCTCGTCTCGGCGTCGCGACGCCTTTGCAACTCGTGCGTGTACTCAATACATACGCATACACACACGCGCGTCCGCCGTAAATACATACGGCGAATGCTCGTCACCGAAAATAATTCGGCGCGCTATCGCCGAAGTCTCGAAACGCGCGGCGTCCGACGAGCTTCTCGCTCTCGTAGCGAAGAGGCGACCTCGCGAGGTCGCGCGAGCGGATTCCCGTCGCCTGCGGAGGACGTCACGAGGACGAAGCGATCGACAGTGCGCCGAGGAACGCGAATTTCCGCGAGTACAAAAATAAAAAGGAAAAAAGGCATCGTTCTCGTGTGGACCGATTAATTGCGACCGATCAATCGAAATTAGAAGAGCTTTTCAATATTGTGGTAACAATTGGTGTACGTGAGTGGTGAGAAGTAACGTATTTCCAGTTTGTATCGATTACATTTTGAAAGGCAAACTATAATGGTATAAATTTTGAGGGTAAAACTTAAAAACGGGGACAATCGGGGTGTAGCTTCACTTTCTTCTTCGGATAAAGCGACGTGGAAAAAATTCGGGCGGATCGTAACAAAGGAATCGTGCTCCGCGTAAAACAAAGGCGTCTTTTTTAATCTAAATAGATATTTAAAAAGAGGATTTAATATTATCGCGGGAAATATCGTACGCTATAGTGAGATTTAGTGAATTTTTTTAATACGTTAAACCAAACATTGCGTTCAATCGGATAAAAAAAGAGACGGATGAAGAAACTTGATGAAGCAATCATACGAAGAAAGCTTAAGTCGTGGTGAAGAGTCTCAGTGCCAAATAAATAAAGAAAGAAATTGATGTTTCTCCCTTGTACTTTTTGTGCTTTTCCGGTTCTTCGAGCGAGGAAGGATAGCCCGTCGGAGAACCGACGTCAGCGTGCATTCGAGCCCATTACCGCGCGTTCGCTTCCCATAATATTTAGACGATCGGATGTTTACGGGAGGAATCAACACTTCGCTTGTACCATCAATTTATAGATCGCATTTCCGTCTACCGGCGCGTATAGAAACAAATCTGACAAAGAAGAACATTTATTATGGCACAAACATTTGGATAAAGATATTCGGATTTCGCTTCGTGTAAACCGGAGTAAACGAAATTATACCAGTGGCATAAAAGAATACGTAATACGATCTTTTTAATCAGAAACGATTGATACGCATTAATGATGACGAAAAACAGTCTTTGATACATAAAGATATTCCGATATATTAAAGATTTCTTTTTTTTTTTATTGAAACGATAAAATATAAAATAAAGTAAAATTATCTACAATTAAAATAAATATTTAAAGAAATAAAATCTCATTTGAATCCGAGAAGATTTCCGAGTTCCTCGAGTTTTATGGACGGCGTCACGGCATGTTACGACGCTGTTTCGGAAAAACCACATAAAAGATGACAGCGTCGTTAAAATCCCATAATTGTCGTTTGTTAAATATCGCCGGTCACGTTTGGCGGAGTATCTAGATTTCACGCCCTCGCTCAGCACGCCGTCCGATGGCGAAGGATAATGCCCGACCGGCCGAGGAATCCGGGGCGCTCGAGGCCGAGAGGAAGCTCGACAGGTCGTCGAGCTGCCCGATCCGGCCGCGGGACCAAAGAGGAGCTACCAGGGTCAAGGACAAGCACCCCGAGGAGGCTCGACTTCCGACCCCGCCCCCGGATCCGCAGTGCCCGCCGGCCGCCCTCGCACGGGACTATCGCTCGGGGATGACGTCCCGTGGGCCCGAAGAGGAAGAAGAGGACCTCGCGGCCTTTCTCGGCGAGCTCGGCGCGTCGCCGTTCGACGGCCACTCGTTCGATTACGACACCACGCCGAATTCGGCGGCCTCGGCGATGGGCGGCGACGCGGTCCCCTTCACCGAGGAGGCGTTCGAGCACCTGGACCGACTATGCGCGTTGACGGAGCAGATCCTGGAGCTGCGCGCCCGCAGCTCCGAGCACTTCCGGCGCGTGCGGGGCCTGGAGCGCGCCAAGGTCCAGCGATGCGCGAACCGCCGGCTGGAGATCGCCCTGGAGAACGGCGAGGAGCTGCATCACGACTTCGCCGACGAGGACACCGGCTTCGCGGAATCGTTGTTGGACGCGATGCTGTCCAACTGCCGGGACGCCGCGTCCTCGGCGCCGCGGAGGAGCGAGAGGACGTCCGCATTGTCGAGGCAGCGGAGCCGGTCGCTCGTGCCGAGCGAGCAGAATCTCGGGTCGCGCCTGGTCGAGCGGACGGGCGAGGCGGACAAGCGAGGCGCGACGGCGAGGTGCAACGCCGGTCGCAACGGCGGCCCGAAGGTCAGCAAGTGGACCAGGGTGAAGGCGGCCTTCAAATGGGAGCGCGCGTGCACGAACGATCTCGCGGACATCGCGGAATCGGACGCTCCGACGCCCACGTCGCCGACCCCGGCGACGAAGTATCTGCGAATCCCGGACGCGACCACCGCCGGAAGTTGGAGCACCGGATCGGCGCTGTCGCCCTGCACCAGCGAGGTCTCCAGCCCGTCCACGCCGATCGGCAGAGTATCGTCCGCGTCGTCGTCCAACGACGACGTGTTCGACGGTGAGAATATGCATCTACTGTTTTCATAATGCGCATGTGAAAGTGGACGCTGCATTATGCATTCATTAATTCAAGAGCAATTTGGCCTAGGACAGAAATTTCGAGGCTAATATCGGGAGTTGTTTTAAAATTGGGGGTATACCAAGTTTCTACATTGTAAATTGATAATTATAAAAGCTCCCATAATTAGATTTCTCCGTAATGGAAAATTATATAAATATTATATTTAATAAATTTAAAAGAGCAAATTGATCTTGATCTCATATTTGATAATAAATATGTTCGATGATTAATTATTGAAAATTTGATGCGACAACAATACGATATACTTGTATACTTTTTACAATATTATTACAATATTACAGAATTTTTTTTATCTCTTTGGATATTTACAATAATCGGTAATTTTTAATTTCTTAATTTAAAATGAAAAAATTATGCTAATAATAATATATATTTTTAGATTCGCGCAAAAATATCGTAAATTATCCAGATCGACAATCGCCTTTCGTGAAGGATGATAAAAAAAAGGACGATCCGGACCGATATCCAGGTCGATCGCTCGATCGCGACACTCTCATTACGGAGAGCGCCGATTCCATAGAATCTCATAGTGAGGTAATATTAAATTGGAGGAAATCCCATAAATTTATTTAATTAATTCTACAATTCAATTGTGAGAGAAATCCGGTGCGTATCCGTCCGCGATTGCCAGTGTTTCGCTGCCACGACGAAACGTCGCGTCGCGTCGGCGGCGGTTCGTGTCGCGAGAGCAGTAGTTCGATAAGAACGTCTCGCGAAATTCCTTTTCCGCGACACGAGTGGCGGTGTACATACAAGTGCCGACTTAAAAATATCCACGGCAACATGCGCCGCGACCGCGCCCGTTGAATTTCTTTGATCATCGCGAGCATATCCGTTAACAGACAGACGAATTCTGAGACGAATCTCTTCCAGACAGTCTCCAAAACCGCCCTCGTGCATCCGTAACTGACGTTTCTCGTTGTCAACAATTATCTCGATATCTAAATCAGAACGAGTTTCCGATTCTCTGATTTTACAATGCGAAGAAATGCGATTTCCATGTTTAACGCGACAGGATAATCTCGTTTCTTTTTCTTTCAAGCATAAAATATTTTCGGTTGTCGTTTATTCAAAATATTAATTTATTTTATATTAAATATATCAATAAATGAGAGAATTATTATTGATTTATTATCGATTACTCGTGGAATTGTAAATGTACTCTATTTTTATTTAAAGGAAAAAGACGACAAAATTTTATTATTGCATGAAATCTTTGTGTATCCCCTTAATCAGGCTAATCGCGGTAAACCATTGATTCGCATTATATCGGATGCGGATGCGACAATGCACGTTGCAAGCGGAAAGGATCCTGAAGTGTCGCCCGTGAAGAGACCGACGCCAACTCTGACGATCACGATACCGTCGAACGAGGAGGAAATCAGAAGCTTATCCTCTCCGGAATCTACGTCTCCTCTCCCGTTGAGCGCGCAGGATTCCGGCGGAAGCTCGCCGCAACGTCCCAGGATGCGGCCGGACATTCTGAGCCTGAGGGAATTCAAACGGCAGGTTGGACGAGTGATTTGCCAATATTTCTGTATTTCCATATTCCTGTATTCCTACTTGTTATCGTCACCGTTAAATATAGACTTAATCGTCAAGTCGAGAGAAAGCCGCCGATTCCGACGTTCGCCGAGAAGCGAAATTTTTTTCTTTTTATCTTCAACGCTCGTTCAGGGACGTATCGTACTGCGATATTCTTCTTCATTCAAAAGAAATTTGGACGAAGCCGTGTTGGCTTACGAAGAAAATAACGCTGTGAATAACGTCCCTTCTGAATTCCGCGGCGATGCTTTTTCTTGCCAAACGTTTGTCACGTCGTCGTACCGTGACGCGCAGAATGTGATGTTTGCTTCCAGTATTCGACGATCGAGGAAGCGGTAACGCCCGCGCCAAAGATACAGCAGCAAGATTCGAAATGGAACAAGGTCAGACGCGCCTTTCTGACAAATGCTACCTTCAGCGTGCCTTCAAGCCCGATTAGAGTGGTCGCGGCGCAATCGTTTGCGAACGACGGTAAGAGTTTAGTTAAAGCTTCCCAGAGAACGCCCTGCCAGACCAATTCTGTGAATTCTGAGTTAACATTAGTTAATGTGTTAACTATACCATAGTAACTAGTAGTAATAGTAATTGCGAAGAAGCTACTAACACAAAAAAATATTTATATTCTGTTAAAACTTTAAAAAAGTTTGAGCAAATTTTCGATCCCTCCAGTTTTAGAATCTCCACGTCCAGCAGTTTAACTGCCGATTCTCGCGAAATCTTTTACACTTTTCTGCCATAAATCTTCATTCAAAAGAAACATTATGCACGTGTATCCAATCATAAAGGCACGCGAAGATAAACGGTTCTGTTACGCATTTATTTCTGAAATTCGAAACGACGGAACCGACTTCTCCGAATTATCGGCAATTTTAAAATCGTTTGATTAATTCGATAATTAATTAGAGATTAATTTTTTCATTTCAATTATCGGTTTAGCCTTTCTAGAGTTTGTGTAACAGCTTACTTACTTACTGTTTGATTATTTCTCAGTTCTATGTTTTTTCTGCTTCTTCAGCTGGACGATACATTTCTCCAGGTATTTCAATAAATCGACCATTTTTTTACGGTTTACTTCTATCGCTTCTTGTGTCGTCATTTCGTGTCTTCTCAGGACCATTTCGCAAAACTTGGCGATTTCTTCGAACTTGCGACGCGTCTCTTCGTTCATTCGATCGAGTATGCTCGTCGCCGCGTTCGATTGTTCCTTCATACATTTCGCGAAATTGAGAGGATCATCATGCTTACGACAGGCAATGAGATTTCTCTCCGCACTCTTGACGGTGGTTGATACGTCGCTTCGCAATTTCTTCATCATAGATGTTATGTGCTTGACGTTCGGATCGATCGCTCGTTCTAGAGCCTCGAAAGATCGTCTTATCTCCTCATTAAGTGTCAACGTCTTGTTTCGCATCCAATTGCCGTAAGAAACGTTCAACTTGATCAGCTCGTCCAGCTTCCCCATCGTCTTCTTGAGGAGATTCTCCAACTGAGTCGCACGAGCAACCTTACTACTGTCCAAACGATCCTTCATATTATTCGCAATCGACTGCGATTCATTCTCCACGAATTTCATCAGATCTTTAATACGGAGCTTTAGGGATTGTCGCACCTTTATATAATCGTTACCGGCTGTAATTGCTTTGCACTAAAATTTATAATAATTTATAAAATTAATAAATGATAATATTGATATATATCTTACATATTCTGAGAAGATTTTTAAAAGCAACCAGATTTCACTTTTATTGAATAATCAGATATTTCGAGTTTCAAATTTTTTATTTTTGATATCGATAATTTAATTCTCCTTTTGATTTGATTTAATTCTTATAATAAAGCAGAATTATTTAATATAAATTATTGAAAGATTTATTTTAGCGCATGAAGTTTCCAAAATGTTTATTTAACCTATTTGCATACGTTCATTAAAAAAGTTTAAAAGATTAAAAACAAACTGAAATTAAGTAACTTTACTTTAGGTTTAGGCTTGGAAAACAGCTTCTTACAGCAGAGTTGTGCGAAGGATGGTTTCAGGCATTGTTGAAGTCTCTTTTGGTATTCTTCGGGAGTTAAACGAATTTCGTTTTCGAGCCATTGAATAAACTTGCCATTTTGTGATACTTTTTTACTGAAGTGAAGAATAGGCAATGAATTTTTCGCGACATTATTCAGAATTTGACAACACACTTGGAAATTTTTTGGCCACATGCCCACTTGCGTGTCACATATTGCTCTTGTCAAAACGAAATAAAAATAGTGCATGCATGTACGTAACAAACAAAAGACAATGGTATGGTTAAAAAGAAATATTAAAATGTCAATGCAAATACACATTATTGGACCCAAAAATATAGAATTAAAAAATTCTTGAGAACATAGTTATTATATATACGAATAATTATATTTTTATGAATAATTTGTGCTTAATATCATTTTGTGTTACAATTGTCACTATTAAATACACCTTGCGGAAATAGCTTCAATTTAATATATGGATCGGTGTTTCTTTTTAAATCAGTGTCAGTCATCAAGCTTCTATAAGCTCTTCTATTTCTAGCTTCAAGCGCCGCTTGAGAAGCCCTAATTTGCCCGAAAGAATCACGAGGATCACTTAACTCTTTTGCATGTTCCCCACGCGCTTCTCATCGCCGCATAAAATGTCTTCGTTGTAAACGCAGATACGCGCCGAGCTCGCAGCTGTAGCGAAAGCGTCGAGGATCTCGGTAAAACCGTTGCAGGTACCAATAACAACGGCAACTGCTATCGGGAAACGCGCAGGGACTATCAGGCACTGCGGGAGAAGTTCGGCGCCGAGTTCCACCGGAAGCTGATCGAGTGGGAGCGACTGAAGGGACTGCAGAACGCTCGCAACGGCCTACCGTTGAACGAGGAGCAGCTCGCGCCTGAGTTTAGGAAGAAGCTGCAGGACTGGAAACGAGCGAAGAAAGGTCGTCGGTCCAGCGCGGCCATCGAGCAGCAGCGCGTTAGCCGTCGACGGTTGACCGACTGGCAGCTCTGGCGCTCCTCCTCGAAACCCGAGCCCAGATGTTACGGCGTACGTTGATCTCGCGAGCAATAAGCGTGAAAAATAACAAGTATCTCGAGGGGGAAAGAGGGCCGGATTAAAGCTGTAATCTTATAAAATTTGGGACGACTCAAATTGCGAAGTCTTCATTCTTCATTACTAGTTTTTTTAAATAATAACCAAGATCGAGGATCACTTTTGATTAAATACTTCACGCAATTATGAGATTTTTTTCATGATATATATCTGTGCCTTTTCTTTGATTCGCAATATTTCTGAATATTTTTTCGACATTTTTTGCGCGATAGAAAAATCAGAGCTCGATCGGCTCGCGCGGAAGCTGCGCGAGTATTGGCAGCGCCGGGAGCTTCGGCAGCGACGGGAAGCAGCATCTCTGCGAGGATTTTATCAAGAGGATGGAGTCGTGGAGGAGGATGAGTGAGACCGCGTGTCGAAACAGCGAGAGACCGAAGTCACCGACGAATCGTATTGCGTCTGATATCGACGAAACGGAGTTTTACGCTTTGGAAAAGTTGCTACTGCTATTCGGGCAAAAAACCAAGAAGGAACTTCGAGAGAGCGACGCGAGACAACTAAACGATTGCTTCGATGGCGATTCAAGGTATAAAAATTCGAATGGTGTAAAAAAATACCTGAGAGATGCTTCAATTATTGTGAAATGTTCACTTCACTTACACGGAGAGAATTTTCTCTTAAAATTTAGCCTAAAAATCATGGTAATCGTGGGATAACTAAAATTTGGAAGATTTTTATAAATTCTCTCTGATTTATTCATATCTATCATAATAAAATATAAAATCTGTCTGAATAATATTACAATCTGCTTGNTAATTTTTACTATGTAGTTATAAAAATTTACTATGTAGTTTATAAAATTTCTGTTGTACATTTCACAAATTTCTATCATTTTCGGTAATATTTAACAGGTTTTTTTTTTATTTTTATGTAATTGTCTAGTTATCCTACTCTTATCACCAAACATGTTAAAATTTGTAGTGAATTTTACGGTAAAATATAACGAAAAATTCTCTCCGTGTACGCACAGTGCAATACGGTTCTGCGATTCTGCGTTGCAATTATTGCTATTAAATACAATTTGCGAGATAGCTTTAATTTAATTTACGAATTCGTGGGTCGCTATATTTTTTCAAATCATCGCTATATCTTTTCAAATTATCGTGCAGTACATTTTAAAAAAATCTAGGTGCTTTCTTAAATTTGTTTTTAAATGCTGGGACCAATCTTTGATTTGAAATCTTTAATTTTTAAATGTAGTTTTGTAATATACGTTTACAATATCTAAAACAGAAAAGTACGGCTAAATAAAATTAAACTCCTGAATTTTATTATTTGTCAAAATGATGATGAAAATATCAAATTTCTTATGACAAAAAATATAATTTCTAAATTAAGAAACAATATATCTTATAAATCTTTTTCTGCAATACTTTTATTAAATAAAAAGGTAATAGAAACTGATTGAGCTCTGCGAATTATTAAGCTTTTCGATTGATTCAAGATTCATAGCTGCATCTCGAGGCGTAAACTGTGGCAACGAAGTGTTGATTCGCACATCCGTCGGTTCTTACCGTTTCGAAGGTATATCTCGAGAATTTACGAGGAAATTGTACGACTGGGAGAAGTATCGCGGGATATCACCGAGATCCTCTACGTTCCGCCTCTTAGGACCGGGCTACACGCCATTCACGCAAGATTCGGACGAAGTTACATTGGCAGAGCCAAGTACGACGAGTAAGATTAAATAGTTTTAAGAAATTTGATTGTTCTAATAAATAAAAATAGATTTCTAAATGAGTAATAGCTACTAAAATATTATTATTCCATAATTGCAGGCAAGAATCATGCATTCCATTGGACCCTGAAGAGGTCTAAGTCTGATGGAAGTGTCTTCGAAGGCAGTCTTCGAGATGAATCATTCACACTACGTCGCTCTGCAAGTCTTCAATCTCTCTCTTCTAGAGACAAGCTCGAAAACGACACTCGAATAGACGTTTTACCAGTCTCTAGTAAGTATAAAATTTTATTTTACCATCTTTCCTATACATTTTAACATTAAAAAAATCTTATTAACGAATCACAATCTAATTTTCAAACAATTTAATTTAATTTTAATTATTTTATTATATACTTTACTTTACATTTATATAATATTTTATTTTTATGTATGTTTTATGTTTAATTTACCTAAATCATATTTATAGAGCATGCTGTCGTATTTATAGATTATAATTTTCTATCAATTACTAATAATTATTACATTTAACTTGTTGCAGATAACTCACAGAGGATTAAAGATCCAGAAGACATGGCAGTAGAGGACTCCGAGCCAGAAGCGATGATTGTCGACATTGAGGACGTTATCGAAGAGACCGCCAGTCCTTTGGCAGGAGTACAACCTCATCAAACGCCAGTGTACTGTGTCGCGGCCAGCGAAACCACCAGTATTGCTGTTCCTCTTGGCACAGTCACATCGAGCCACGAGCCTTCGCCGGTATTTCTGGTCAAGGCCGAGGATAATGAGGGCTGCGAACGATGGAACGGCGGGAAAATCGGTTTGCACGCTTGCTCGAGCGAGAACAGTCCAAGTCCGGAATACTTTCCGGTGTCTAAGGATTGGCAGGGAAAAATGTTGTCTTTGGATGAAGACAAGCCGGGCTGGAGGTCGAGCTGGTGCAAGGAGAGCAAGGAGGACGATGATTCCATGGGATGGTCCGAGAAAACGCGTCGCTCGATTCCGGATTCTGGCGATTCCGTAAAGTCTGATCGTTCAATCGGATGGAATCGGGACACTTGGGACGAGTCAGACGATGAAACAAACAGGTAAACCCGTGAATCGTTACCTCAACAAGTTATTACTTTTTGATAATTGTGTAAAAAAATTGATATTACGTATTCTTAGAGATTCGATGAGATTCGAATTGTCTTCTACACCGATCTGCGAGAGTAAAAATGATAGAAGAAAGCAAGATTTTCTCGGTAAGCCATCTGAGATACTAATTTTTTTTTATTATCACATGAAATTTTTAACGGCTAATTTACTTCTTTTATTTTGCGATGTTTTCTAAGTTTTTCTAAACTGTAAAAGAAAATAAAGATATATTATTTTCTTTATTTCTCGATATTTTATTTTAGAAAATGACAACGTCGACTCTACGCACCTTGCGAAAAGTCTCGAAACCTCATCGACGGCTTCGAATGCGGAAGAATTTATGGTACAATTAAAACTAAAATTCAATCTTATTTTACTCTTATTTTAATGTATTAATTTTTCACACGTTGCCATTTACTTAACTTTAATATTTGTCGCGCGAAGCATGAATGCGTAATAAAGAAACAAATCGTTTACTTACCGGTAAAAGTGTTTACTCGTCAAGATTCGAGTCATTGCGTCGAGACTCAAACTTTGGAAAAGTAAGTTTTATCATAACGCAATTGAAATTAGAGTCCTGTCGGTACAACCAGGACCCACCGCTCACGTGCAAGGGGATGGACGAGACGTGTAAGGATGAGACGTGTAAGGAGAAGATCGAGAGTCTAGATGAATCGTCGAACAACGAACGGACGAGCAATGCGAAGAATCTCCAAGATGACGAAGACGACAAGAGGGCTAAACTGAAAGAAATAATTCTCAGCGCAGATATTTGTACTCATCAATCAGCAAGAACGGTGCCATTGCTGAACTGTCGTGGTTCCAAGGAAATCTCATCGAAATTATTAAATTTAAATTCAGGTATATTATAATTTTGATTATGTTTTATCTTAACTTCCGTTGTTTTATATCTTCTGTTCTTACAAGAATCTTGTTATGATAATTATTTTGTCTCAGATAATAATGATGATACATCAGAATGCCGCGGTGTCGATAGTGAAAACGAAGCTTCAGCACATTATGAGAGTTGCGGGACACCCGAGTTGCAGACCGATGCGGATCGGCATTACGAAATTCTCACGTTTAAAACCGAGATGTGCGGCGATACGATGGATAATCGCTTATATGAGCCAGTCGACTGTCATGAAATTCGCAGCTCCTACGATAACAGAAGCAATTGTGTAAAAGAGATGGCTTCATCATCGAGATTTCCAGAAATGAAGAAATCAAATGTGGAAACTCCGAAAGGTTTCTTGACTAATTCGACCATTCAGACTATTCCTATAACCGTCGCCAGAGACAACAAAGCACGCTGTTTGGAGAGAATTCTTATCAACGAGGATACTTTGAATAAGATAATCGTTCCTACGGCATGTGCAGAAAGCGGGACAAAATCTGCGGAAAAAAATCAAGATTGTTTCTCAAATATGAATCCCCTGCGGGATGAGTCTGCGGCCGTCAATAATTGCGCATCTAAAAAGATAATTCGCGACCAAGTCGAGTGTGTCAAGAAGGAAGGTTCTACCACCAGAAATGTCTTCGTGAAGACGAAGCGCATGATCTTCGGTCCGTTTCGTCGATCGGAAGAACGACCGTCCTCGAGAAAGCAGAGCGACAGTTCCGTCGACGGTCAGCTTTCACGTTCGAAATCCAAAAGCAAATCGAGATCGGCGTCGCCGAAATTGTGCCGACAGGACGCTCTACTGCGAGTATCGTTGTCGTTGCCGTGGCCACTGCGCTCCATGTCGAAGGAAAGCGAAGTTTCCGTCGAAACTGAGTCCAGGAGAAGCTCAGGAAGTAAAGTAGAAGACGCAACAACGGTTCGGGAGAAAAGTTCACTGTGTGAAGAGAATAATATGGAAAACAAGAGACTAAGTAAACAATTAAGTAACGAAGAGCCACCGTTTATTGATGCAGATCAAGAAAAAAATTGTCAATCAGACGCAGATTTCGTGATAAACGCGTGTTCGAGCGGAATAACTTCTGCACGAGTTTCTGAGCATTTAGAAAGATCAAAGATAACGATGAACGAGTGGGATCAAAGTGCATGCCGAAGCGAACTTAAATACAATCGGACACAGAGCGATGGAGAACGCAATAAGATCAAATCCAGTCAAACGCAATTTGAAGAATCGAACCGCGACAGGGAAAGAAACCACAATCAAAAGCAAGAGGAAAGATGGCAAGAGGTGAAATTCGGCTGGAAACAGAATGAAGCGAGGCAGCAAGATGAAAATACCGCAAGATGCGACACGGTACCATCGGATTTGATGCACAAACTCAAGATACTTTCGGACGCCGCGGCGAAGAGAGAAGGACGAACGACGACAGCGGAGTCTTCTGTGATTAGCAGTTTGGAGTCGCGTTCCTCTAGGATACGGCGTGCCAAGGAAAGCTTCCTGTCACGGCGGGGCGGTCCTTTCTGTCGCTCCGTGATGGAACCGGCGGAGATTGCCGCCAACCCTGAAGATCCTTGGAGACGGACGACTCGGATATCGACGATCACAGAAATGTCGGGATCAAACGGGATCACGGATACCGTCACGAGATCGGAAGAACCGGAAGAATCGAGAAATCGAATGGAAACAGCGATGTTGACTGCGGAAACTGTTCCTGTGGACGAAGACAAGGTGGACGCGTGCCAGGCAGGAGATCGAGCGATAGATGTCGTTCGATCAGACTCGCTGGTGAAATCGGCGAGTGCCGGCATGATCAACGTGGATCCCGATACGTTCGATCGGCTGGTCACGACCGATCGCGGCTGCGAGTCTCTGCCGCGGACGATCGCGAAGCGCCGCGACTCTTCGAGCCCGCTGGCGAAGATCGTCGGCAAGCTGAAGCTTTCGCGATTAATTCGCACCCGGAACGGCGACGGCGGCAACATGAGCACGATCACGACATTATGCAGGCAGAGTCTGTTGATCGACATGCGAAATCGACGAAGTAACGAGCGGGAGATTGAGAATGATCTGGTCGAGGATGCGACAGATGATACCGATGACGATCATTCGGATGAATCTTCTAAAACGGTTCAGGAATGAATCTGTTCTCCAATCGAGATTATTTATGTAACATTTCAGGTGTCTATGAATTTTTTAAAACCTAATTCTTAAATTTACTTCGTCTTATAATAATGAATATTAATCTTTAGTAATAGAATAGCCTACAAGCGAATTAAGAAGTAGTATGTAATTAAATATGTCTTAAGAGCTGTATTTGTTAATTAAATAATGCTTAAACGATAATAGAAAGGATGATACGTTTAAATTTATAAAGAACGCGCACCACGACCGATAATAGTCAACTTGCGAAAGTAAAATGCAAATTAATAGCCGCTGTAAATGATATTTCAGTTTCGTGCTCTTATTTTATCTACAATTTCTTCCACCAATTAAATATTAATGTTTAGATAATTTATTTATTAACAAGAATGTTAAAGCATTAATAATATTAAATTAAAGGAAAAGAATTTTCGCAAGTTAAGCTTCTTGAAAATTAATAAATACCAATACTTTATATTCGTAACAGCTACTTATATAATAAAATACTTAATTATTAGAGTTAAAATAAAGAGCAAGCGTAAAACAAGATTGATTCGATTTTACAACAGAGTTTAATTTTATTACATTTCTTTTTAATTTCTTTCTTACAGTTTTTATCAGTATCAATCAATGCGAAAATGCATCATTCGTGTCGAACATTGCAAGAATCTCGCGGATGGATTCGTATCTTTGAAAAAAAGGTTTGCGAGTTTCTGATTGTTAAATTATGCAGAGTCGTGCCTTTTTTCTAAACAATGCCTGCATAAACACTGTCTCCCGCCCTTCTTTTTCCCGCAACGAATAATAAACACAATGAGACGACGGTTACCAGGTCCGGCCGGTGTTTGATTAAACGGGATTAATGTCCCCGGGGCGATCTCAAGTGGCGCGGGGAGAGCGAGGGGAGACGGGCGCGTGTCGCGAGCGCGTGCCTCCCCGAAGTCGCCACGGCTCGGTTCTCCCTCAGCCCTTCGCCACCCCACGTGCCCTCTCGAGTCCTGCTTCTCCGGTTGAGCCGACCCTTCCGCCGCTGTCACGGCGGAAGCCCTTTCCACGTGAAACCGGGAGAGGATCGAACCGTCGAACCGTCGCTCGATCGCATTAAGCGGATTTCATTTGGCCTCCAAAACGATCGTGCAAACAAACCGCTCGACTGGCGTCAGCGACTCGTTTTCAGCGCGCGTATTGTATAAAGCGGTAACGACGACAGGAGTGCCATGGGAAGGATGTTGATCTCCGACGAATCGACATCCCTTGGGATACCGGGCTTGCAAACACGCATTTACGTTCTGCTGAGTTTTAATTTTCTTCTATACATACGTGACTAGTAAACGAAACGTTCAACTTTCTTCCGCGTACACCGCAAGAAAATATTATTATTCATGAAGATATAAGTCTCTTTGTTTAATTCCTCTGCAATTCTATTAATTGAAATTAGCATCCAAATAGGTTTTTCTGCGAAGGAAGAAAATTTTTACAATATTTAGATCCAACTTTGCAAAAAGTAATTTTTACCATTTGTATGATTAATTACTGAAAAATAGAGTTCTTTAGCTTTAATTTCTATTTTGCTTTATGTTCATTTCCATGTTTAGTTATTCAATTATAAAATAAAACATTACTCCGTGAGTCTGATTCGGATTAAACTGCAGAAGGATTAAACAATAGTATGAAAAGAATAACTTTTATAATGTTAAATAAAAAAAGAGTTTATAAAGCGAGAGAAAGACCTCAATAATATTGAAAAGAGTTTTAGACTAAAAGGGAAAGATATCTTGCTGCATAAATACTTTTTTGGAAATAGTGGGACGATATTTTGCCCACACCTCATGTAACAGTTCGATTTCGATACTTAGAGATAATCGAGGATTGAGGACGTCGAAAAGATTACGAGATGTTGTATCTCGTAGGGTGGGGTCGAGTACGCCGGTTTGAAACGCCTTGGGAAAAACGATCGCAGGTATACAGGATCCTTCGCCGATTTACGATTTGAGACGCGCGAACGCAGGATCATCGGCGTGCGGCACAATGGGCGGTCGTGTTGCTCGTTGCCTTCTTCAGGATCGAGCTGTCCGTCTACCTGCGTCTATAATCCGGAAGCGTTCGCGGGAGCACGCACGAGCAGGCACGTTGTAAGAGATATTACATCGTGGGACCGCGATGTGATTTCGTACATCTCTTGTGCGAGAAAAGGAGATCGCCCCGAATCCCCTTCCCTTTCTTCTTAGACAATACGCGCGATCGACTTCCGTCGGACCACCCGGACGGGACTGTGCGATAATTTTAGAACGTCCCCGCGATATCTATTGAAAGGAAGGAGAAATTATCATTTGTATTTGACAATTTGTACATTTATGGAACCTTCGCGAGTGACTTCTGCGATTGAGAGAGTCACTCCGTACATTTATTCATTTCTTCGTCTCTGCCTTGCAAAATGGAAACATTTTCCCTCGCGAACAAGCTCGAGCGAGTCCACTGAATGTATTATGCAGCAGACTCGAGCTTGAACGAGCGGACAGAAGGCACGTTGGTCGCGACTTGGTCGCGCGAGCGAATAGCAGCGAAACGTCGTCGGCGAAGAGCGGCTGATTTATGTCCACCGCGGTTGGCATTCGCCCGAGTAATTCCACCACGACGGGTGCACGAGTAGACGTATACGCAGTTTATCTTCTCCCACGTGGTCGAGTTTCTCTCTGCCACGTGTCTCGATGCCCCTCAGTTCCAACGAGTTGATTAAAAGCGCGAAAATATTTACATCGAACGATTGTTTGAGTCTTTAAAATTGGAAAATACTCTAGAATATAAAGGTTGTTAGCTTTGTTTTCAAATACTCAGAATATTATTGTATTCTAGAATTATTATATCTTAGAATATTATATTTATAATATATTAAAATACATGTAAGACTTGCGATTGGTATATAATGTTTAACAAATCTATTTTTATAAGGTTTAATGAAATCTAATTTAATTATGTTAAACAAAATTTATTTTTCATTGCGTTAGTAACTTCAAGATATCCGAATTAAACTCCACAAATGTTAAACGAATTAAAATTGTGATACGTATTCTATAATACAGAATTTAAAATGTGAGAAATGACAGACGATGAAGAGCGAAATGCACATAAAACGCGGAATATATTAAACATATTAAACATATTAAACATATTAAAGTATAATTAACTTCCTAAATATTTTGATTAAAATTTTAGCGCATGGAGTAAACTTGTGAAAGTGCCTTTAGAAAAATTAATTAAATTTTAAAATCTCACATGGGACATGTTAATAGTTTTAGTCCCAAAAAGTTCTGGAATTTTAAACTTTTTAAAATATTTCTTATATGTATTTAATGCACAAATTTTCATATCTATTTAAATCACGTTAGAATTATAATGAGTAAAAATCTTTTCTTTAGCTCTCTAAGAAGATAAAAAAGCTTGGAGTCTCCTTTCTGAAGTCTACAATTAATATGAAAGGCCAATGTGGTTTAAAGAACACTCCCATCCATGTAACGCGCATTTCCGCCGCATATTTCGTCGCAATCCCTAATTCCAGTCACTTAGGTATCTCATCCATAAATTTCTATCCCGTCTGTCTGGCTGTGCCCACGAGAACGGGCCCGAGGAGGAGGACACAGGTGCTGCGGAGACATCGGCGCGGGGGCTGCCGAATGCGCGGCCGGCACCGACAAATTTCCACCGGCCGATCGCGGTTATCGCTCGATCCGGTCGCGAGATTGCCTTATCCCGACGCTCAATTCCCGCCGGTCCCGATCCCGATGCGATGCCGGTAGCCCGATCCCGATCCCGAGGACCGAGATATTCGGCTGCGTATTCGGGCTGCGCGCGCGTTAGACCGTCTCTCAAATAAAGCAATCTCCAAGATCAGACAACGACGGCGACGGCGGCGGCGGCATTTGTCCCTTTATCTGCCTCCTCTTCTTGTGTGCAACCCCTTTCCCGCCCGCGAAAGTAGCCACTGGCCGCTGGCCGCAGCCGGACTCCCCTTTGTCAGAAAACCGAGCCTACTGACAGAGCGAAGGTGGTAGTCGACTCCGCAGAATTAATCGCCTCGGGGAATATTTACGTTCTCTCGTCCAAGAGGGCCTGTCCCATTGCCTATCTCCGTCCCTCTTCCTCCCATGACGGTCTCTGGGGTCCTCAATGCTCCTCCTCCTCCTCCTCCTCCTCCGTCGCGAAGATCCTCGCAGTTAGATGCGACCGTAAATCGGTGCTTCGCGATAACCACTTACGGTAGTTTGATTTTATCGCGACGGAGATTGCAGCGGGGGCGAAAAATGTTAAATGCCAGGCGGCGAAGCGTGAGATGCACATAAAACGCGCATATTAAAGTATAATTAACTTACTGAATATTTTAATTAATATTGTTTTATAGCGCAAGGAGAAAACTTGTAAAAACGCCATTAGAGAAATTAGATTTTAAAATCTTGTATCGAACATATTGAATATTTTAATTAATATTGTTTTATAGCACAGAAGAAAACTTGTGAAAACGCCATTAGAAAAATTAGATTTTAGAATCTTATATCGAACATATTAATAATTTTAGTTCACAAAATTTTGGAATTTTTACAGCATTTCTTATATGTATTTAATGTAATAATTTTCATATCTATTTAATATAATAATTTCTGTTACAGCAGAATTGTAATTCAACTTGATTAGTTTAGTTATATATAACAAATATGTGAAAAATAGGAAGAAAACATTTTTATTATCAGAAATGTAATAAAGCAATTGGCAAAACGCGCTTCTTCAGAAAAAGGGATGTTGCAGTACAAGTTAGCACTTGGGATCTACTTTTCTCGCCGTTCTGGACGAAAAGAATGCTCGTGAGCCTGGCGGTTTGCACACGGAAGTTTGCTCTATCTCCCAAATAGCGTTAAACGCAAAAGGATGGAGGCACTTCTATTGTCACTGGAATACAGGTCGGTTTATGATTCTCCAACAGTGTTGACTTAGACGCTGGATCTCTTCATTTATCGGTATCCCGAAGAATTTTATATTTATCTAACTTTTGCGGCGTACAGAAGTTCACGTTTACATGTTTTCATATACACGAAACTTGGAAGCCGAACTTTATGAAATTGAAGCAATTCACTTCCTTCATTGTTTAAAGAAGTGAATTGCTACAGTTACTCTTATATGTATTAGTACTGACTTATTTGCCAATAATACATAGCTTGATGACAAAAGTGAAATGCGTAGTAAATTGCAAAACAATTATTTGAGGAATTAAATTAAATAAATATTAAATGTTTTGAAAAATTCTAACTTCACGAGCGGGATAACATCGAAATTTACGTCGCTCCATGATTCGAAATGATAAATGCAAATAAAATAAAGGGAAAACGCTCTCTTGAGAATTTTCTGCTAAGATATGAAAAATTGTGTATTAATTATCACTATTTATACATTGTTACAAAATAATAATTGTTCGCGATTCTTCAAATTTCGCTAAGCAAAATTTGAAAGCATCCGCTAAAAGAAGCATATAGACTGAGAATGTGTAAGGTGCACGCAGGACGCGCGACAAGGAAGAAAGGGAAGGAAGGAGTCATTGCCGAAGAGAGGAAGAAGTCTGCAGGTTCTCAAATTGCGATGAAACCAGGCACCGACGCGTCGCGCGGGTTTCATATAACGACCGGACCACCGATGGTGGTGCTGCCCATCTCTTTTGCTTCTCTTCGACGGATACTCATCCATCCATCGACCCCGACGCGCTGGCGAATTCTTGCTCCAAGGAGTTGCGTGCACGCACGAAAAGTGGATCGACGATCGACGTCGACGTACAGAGACAAATGCGCATGAAAGATGACGATGATAAAGATCGAGTGAAATTGAAAGCACGAAAAACATTATGGGGAAGTTAGGTCTGTAATCGAAAAATTTCAGACGTTTTATATGATGCAATATAATAGAATAATAGATACTTAAAGAATGAGGTATGTAAAATTACTGTAGAATATTTATTGTAGAATAGTTTTATTATGTAAAAATACATCGCGTTTTCAGTCTCGCAAGAAGTATAGCTATATACGCTGTATTAAAAATAAATTATAATATACACGGTTCAGCTGGCGATATAATACAGTACTTAAGATTAACTAACTTAAGAGATTATGATACAAAATTTACAGATCTATTTACATACGTATCGTTAATATTCTGTATGAGATCGCTGTTATCTGTTATTATCACATTTTCCAGTATTTATGCAATTCCTATGAATATGAGATAGTAGTTTCATGAGTTTCAAAAATTTTAAGAATGTTGAAGCTCGCAAGAAGTATCGATAGTAAATATATAGCAAGAAGTAAATATTACCAAACATGATTTTAAAGCAATAGATACAAATCGAAATTATACTCATTCAATTTATCAATTATTAATACGAACAATTTTTTAATTTAAAGGCACAGATGCGATAATACTAGTATGTATTAAAATGGTCGTTCTCCAAATCTCTATATTACAGAATCAATCTACTGCTTTCCATCTTTCTAATTAAGTAGTTTTCACATAGTTTTAGCGCTCACATTCATCTAGCTTCAATCTTAAACAATATCGAGCGGTAGATAATAATATCGAGAGAAGAATTCGCGGATCACGTATTCGAGAATTCTCGTCCGATCGGCCTTCTCTTTGCCTCAAAGAACTTATTGGCTTCCGGTATCGCGGCAAACAAACGCACTGCCTCCTTCTCTTCTTCTTCTACCTTCTTCTCACTGTAGCAGATCGTAAAGCGCCGTGATATAAGATTGAGCCATCTGCAGTGTCTCATATTTCGATAACTGTCTATCGTTGCCCAGGGACGGCAGGTAAGTGCGCAGCCTGTCGAACGCCTTGTTCAGATTCTGCATCCGCCTTCGCTCACGCGCGTTCGCGGCCAGCCGGCGTTTCCTCACGATGGTCGAGTTGACGTACTTGCCCCTCCTGCGAGGGTCGCGGCCGCCGGAAGTAATGTGCGCGCTCTCCGGGTGATCCGCGCCACCGTCGCTGACCTCGTCCGCATCCTCCTCGCTATCGCCGTCCAACGTTCGGTCGGATAGACCGCTGCTGGAGTTGCTGATGACGCTGCCGTGACAGGACCGTGCCTTCTCGGCGTCCAGGTTGATCGTCTCCTCGGCGTCCTCGCGCTCGCCATCTAAGTTGATCATCTCCTCGGCCATGAGATGGTCCATCGCGTCGATACGCAGCCGCTTGTTGCCGAGATTGCTCAGACTGATCGTCATCGACGATCCCCTCTTCGTCACGGTTCTCTTATCCTTGATGGTCGTGCCCAGCAGCCGATACGTCGGCGCGCTGTTGACCGTTTCCGGTTCCGACGAGATCGACAACGTGGTGGCGGGGCTGACGGAGCGCAGACTCGCGGTGGGGCTCGGGGTGTGCCAGCCGTCGCTGCAGTTGCTGCTGTCGTAGACGAGGCTCTGTGGCACAGCGAGGGTGCTGACGGGCGGCAGGCCGACGACGGTCTTGCTCGTCGTCTTCGCGTAACTCGGCAGGTCCAGGTACGCGCAGGTAGGCACGAGCGGCTCGTCCTCACGCGGCGGGAACATGTATCCGTAACGGAACATCTCCTGCAGTTCCATAGCAGGATTTACGCGTTGGAACAATGCACTACTCCACGCGAGAGACTCCCGCCGCTCTCTTTCGTCTTCGTTCAGATTGATCCTTTCACTGAAACTTCGCACTTCGTCAAACGGAGAACGGATGGAGAACGAAGGTTCCGCTTCCCCTCTGGTCCCGCGATTTTGCTTCTCTTATCAGAATCGCAATTAAGACGAACGAGAAATCGGAGAGCACGATGATACGAAGACTGACGATAGTTAGAATGACTTTCTCACGCGTCGAGCTACGGGGTAGTTCTGAAGTCGGGTAGACCAACGCTGGGATATTTATGCGTTCGCGGAGCGAGGCACCCTCGCGTAGCACGTGCCGGGCCACCAATCGTGTTCGAGCTCGGTTCCCCACTTTACGGTGGTACCAGGGGCCCCGGACCGGGGTACGCGAGCGGGGGCCGCAACAGGTGGCCCGGCGCCTCCGTCGTACACGCACGATCTCCTCGCACGCATGGAGCCGCGTAGCCATTAAAGTCATAGCGCACAAAAAGATGTAAGCAGAGGAACTTGAGTAGCGAGCGAGTGAATCGCGGTCAAGCGTTCTCGAAAAGCTAGGTCGGATTGATTTCCTCAGGCTCTATCTCGTTGCGCGTAATGAAATTTTCGTAAGCTCTTTCCGATGTGCAAACGGATTAAACACGCTAGGACACGATTAAACGGGACGATTATGATGGCGACGCGAAGGCACCCTTCTTGTAATAATACTTGCTACGTGCTGTCAAGGTACTTCCTCATTCTCTACGGTCGACACGTTCTTGCGCCACCTCAAGCGCGACACCGGAAAATTGGTCTTGACATGTGCGCAAGGGAGAATGTGCACCTTGTGATTCACTACAACGGACACTCGTGGCAGGTGAAAAATATATTAAATATTGAATCACCTTACGAATTTTATATAACTACGTGTCCAGTAATATAATATGCTAGAATATAAGAAATATCATAGAAGCGACTTTTACCATTTTTCAAAACGTCATTTTCTTATCACTATATTTCTGTCGCATATATAGCGGTGGAAAAATAATTTCAAGTAGACTTATTAAATGATAGCTTTAAAAGTGACTTTTAAATATTGCATTAAACAAATTATAGATTATTAAATATCATTAATTATAGAAATATTATCTTCTTAGAAGTTTTATGTTTAATCTTATTAATTTTAGAAATATTATTTTCTTAAAAGTTTTATGTTTCTATCATTACTAATCATGGCAAATTTATATAAATCTACACAAATCCATTACTGTTAATTATCAAAAGTAAGAAAAGAAATATGTATTTTTTAAATTGTATATATAAATCGTAAGAAAATTATCTTGAGAATTAAATTTTCATAGCTTTCCATAATTAATATTGTATACAATTGATTATTCGCACTGGCAATTATCTTAAGAAGCGAAAACATTTAATCTCTAAATATGATCTAAAGAAAGATCATTTAGAAACTTTTTGGAATGCATCAATCCCGTTCGAGTGCTACGTGAACCGGGAGATCGACAGACCCAGGTCACCCGCTTTTCCGAGATAAAAAGCAGATCGCGTCTGCACAAAAGAGTGCACATACTTTAAGGGCGTAAGGTCCAGTTACATCTTTACTCGCTCAATTAGCGAAAACAGGTAGGATAAGGTTTGCAGCGACCGCGACACGGTGGTCCGTGGCAACCCGATCTCTGTCATTCCCCAATTCCGAGCGCGCAGCCGTCTTGGATTTCGGAGATCGCCTCACAGCCGCCCGAAAATTCTTCCTAAGTAGTCGCAACGATAATCCTCTACTTAAAAACCTTCCGTATCTTTTGGCTCGTGCAAAATGCGCGACTCCGCGGTTCAATGCGCGATTTCGTCTTGCGTGTTCCAAGGTATAGTTCCAAGGCTTCCCTAAAAAAAAAAAAATGTACAGACTTGCGAGATAGAAAGAACAAATTGAAAATGTAAAAGAAGAAATTCTTTATCTTGATGATTAAACTTTTCAAATTTTTGGAATTGCCATTCTTGGAAATAATAAAAATTCTTAAAATTTTTAATATTATATCTCTTTGATTATTATATTTTCCTGTTATTTTATAGATTTTCGTGAATTTATATTTTCACATTAAAAATCTTCAAACTTGAAATTTTAAAAACTATTAGGAATTTTTAAAAATTTTCCGTTAGCTTAATTTAATAAATAGGTTTGCAGGGATATCTTTATGGATAATCTTATGACAAGCGTTTATTATATATGAAATACATAATGCATGTTTTATTATATTGTATTTAAAAAAAATTACAAAATATAATATTATCAATACAATGGTAGATACTTGAAGTCATTAGATGGCTTTAAGGTATCATAAAGTCCTCTTTCTTACTTGAAAACAATTTTTTTTCTCGCGGATAGCTCATTACGTGGCTATCAGTCCCAGGTGTTACGAGATTTTCCTTGCATCGATCCCCCTTCGGTTTCCAATATCCCGCGCGAGATATTCTCGCTTTTTTTCCGTTCATCAGGCGCAATTTAAAAATTGATCGCTTTCATCTATTATCATCTCGTTCCACGGATGGAATTGTGGCGGAACCAATAATTAGGACGGCGAAGCGTAAGTCTGGCCTACCTGCCTCTCTGCCCTTGCCCTAATCCACCTATACATATATGTATACCTCCACCTTTTACCTTTGTATCTACCTGCCCCGTGACGTCGAAGTTGCGCGCTCAACCCACTCATTCCGCTGCGTGTCTGGACTCCTTGACTTGCCAGAAACTCGCCGACGCAATCGGAACGGACGAGATAACGCATTTATCAAGAAACTGCTTTTCTGAAGAATCGAAATTACACGGCTCATAATCTGATTTTCATAATTTGAACAAATGTCTGAGAATGCAAAACTACGAAATACCATTAAATGTTTAAAAATATATAACAATCTTTAACGTGGAAATTATATTAAAATTATATTAAAACATTAACGTGGAAAAAATATATAGATACGAAGAAGATATACATATACTTAAGGATGTCAAAATAAATTTAATGAATTATCGATAAAAATTGTCCGCTTATCGCTAAAGATATGAAATATGTGAGAAAACAATAAGATAATTTATTTCAATAATAAAACGCTTTGAGAAGAAAACGCGCCATCTTGATAATAAGCGTAAAATTAAGTAACGCGGTGTCTAAGATGTGAATTGCACGAGTCGGTGCAGGCGCGGCGAAGAAGAAAGAAGTGAAGAAGAGAAACTGCGCGCGAGGCGGTCCGCCGCGGCGGTGCAGGGTGGTTCCGCCATCGGGATACGCCCTGGGCGTGAGTCGAGTAATTAAATACAAAGTGAACTCATTTGTGGAGCTCGGTGGCAAATAACATGTTACCCGGCAACTAGCGGTAATTTATGAGAGCGCCGTATGACGGCGATCCCTCCGCCGGCCCTCCACGAAGATTTCCCATCCCTCGTGTTTTGTGTGCGTTCTACCCTGTGGCTCGCCAGGGCCCCCTTAGTCCAGATGAATATGCATTCACAGATAGAGACGTGAGCTTTCGCGGACTGGACGAAAATATTTTTCGGGGCTGGGATACTTGTATATGGAGGGACGCCGTTTATTCCACCCTCGTCCTCACGACGATCGCCCGACTGTCGACTGACCTTTCCCTCCCCTTCGCCACTACCACGTTGTTTCATCAATAATTCATTGAATCCAGCATGTTGATAGATATGTTCTCCATTAGATCGAGAAGCAAGCAATTAACCCAAAATCATTATTGCTACCTTCCGAGAACAAATTGCCGTCCTTCATAACTTGCAACTCACTCACTCGCTCACAAATTTCGGATTTGGGGCATTTCTTAAAATTTCTGGAGCACGAGGGGAATGTTAACAAGATAAACGTAACTTATAAGAATATATATTGCATTCGGTACATTTTTCTCAGAAATGAAAAACTCTCGTATAAATATCCATTCCTTTTTTGTATCTGTTTATAAAACGTTTAAAAATTTGTCGAAAGTGATAGCATTAGCTTTTAAAAATTGAAAATATAACATATCAATTATTATTTAAAAATATCAATGCCTCGCATAGACTTCAATATATCAATTATTCTTATTGACCGTCTCTATGATATATTATTGTTAAATTAATTAATCATATAAAGACATAAATTATAATTATACAAAGAGATCCTTCTACAATAAAAAAGGGCGCAATACAAATATATAAATAATTTGTCGCCAGTACTAACCGTCTTTAGTACAGCTTTTTTTTTAATTATCGGCTGAACTACTGCGTCTATTGATGATGCGTGGCAGAATGCTCTTCGATCCTGCTCTCGTGTCTACAACCAGCCAGACAGGACGAACTCGTAGAGGCTTGTTAGGAGAGTGCGTGCCGTGCTGATTCCGGGAATACAATTACCGCATTATACGGTTCCGCTTTTCAGATTCCTTATTTTGTCCTTACGGATGAGTGCTGCTACCATGCCCGCCGCCGTTTCGTTTCGTTTCGTTGTGTTGTTGCCCAGTGATTCTTAAGCATGACGTGCGCTCCTCTATTCTGCCGAGCGCGTGAAACATTTCTCAAACGAGGGGCTCCCTCGCCGTAACGAAGGCCCGAAACGAGACGGGCGATCGGCCCGCGGTGATTTCTTCGTCTCGGAACGGCAATCGATCCAATCGACGTTTCTAAGGATCGTAACACATATATGCTGCACGATCGCCTGTTGAATCGGCCGCTCATTGACGTCTCCATAATTTCATTCAGCGTCAAATCGTGCTCGTTATTTAAGAAGAATATTTTGTGCCTCCTGCTTAATCTACTGCTTGCGAATAAGCATTTCCCATTCTCGTATTGTATTATCACACTGAACAAAATTCTGGTTAAAAACTATTATAAGTTATAAACTATTGAATTCTATTATTATAATCAGAATATTTGATCACGCCTACAAGATTTATCCGTTTTTAATCAGAATTTTTTTCAGAGTAAAGTTATTTAAAAATTACACGGTATCAGAATATCAATAAAATCTCTCTGCAGTTTTTCTCCCATTCACAAGGCATCGCCCGCAAAGAAATAGAGCAACTTTACAATCTCTAATAGAGCAGACGCGCGTTCGTCGAAGTCATAAAGTCCCGATTCCCCGAGCGATCGGTATTCCATAGCTGACGACAGCTAGCGGCTAGTTTAACGCTTTCGGTGGTTAACCGCGGCGTAGAGGCGTAACGACGCCACCGCCACCGGGGGTGGGTCCGCTTCTCGTTTGCGACTTTGTGTCCTTCCCTGAAATCTGGGGGTCAATTAGCGATTACGTCGGACGAAATGGCATATCGGGGCGCGCGCAAATAACTAGGCGGCGCGCCTCGGCCGCGGCGCGATCAGACGCACCAAAAACCACCGGGAAATCGTTCCCGAGGTAAAATGAAGTTATTGTCGATAATCGTCTGTCGTATCCGGAAGAACGTAGATCCGCTGTCCGAGATCCTCCTCTCGGTGGTCGTCCACTTTTTCGGCCGTCCAATACGGAGACGTTTAGGGATGCGCGGTCTATCGTTTCTAATAATACCATTCTTTAATCGTGATACATATATGATACAGTTATTGTGGATCCCCATACAATTTCCACAAATCTTAAAGATTTATCAGCTACAAATCCAATTGGATTTATTACATATTTTTCATTTTAAGTAATTATCGTGGAAAAATCATGATCAATTATGCAAGTCATCTGCCTAGAAAAATTTTTGCAAACTAAATAAATTTTTTTTATGTTGTTAATATTAACATTGATGATAAAAAAATGATTAATTGTAAGAAGATTTGGAAGCAATTACACACAGAAAAATGTATACTACCTATACGAGTAAATATACTTATTCTAAGTATTTGATAAGTTTATATATCCGCAAATCTGTTATAAAGTCATCATAAGTATTACATTTACTTAAAACATATTCTGGATTTATGACCAGTACATCTTAAAGTATTATTAAGAAAATATTTTTTGTTGAAGAAAACTATTACTTAAACAAAATAAGACAAGTAATTGCTTTTCTCGTCTGTAGAATGATATTCTTCTGTGTGTACTATTAAGTTTGTAGATATGAGGATAATCCACATTTCATATGTAAATGACACGTAAATGTTCATGATAAGAGTCATCTTCGCTAATAATCATATATTAGATACGCATTAAGGAATTAAAAGAAACTCACATACGTCGACGGGGAAAGGACAATGGGAGGAAACAAAGGGTGCAATAAAGGAAAATGGTATACCTTCCTACGAATGATATAAACGCCGGAGAGGAAGCAGGGTCACTTGCAATCACCACCGACCACCCTTACATTTTTTTAACAATTCATGAATAGACGCGCGCGAGCGCCGGCGTCGTTAATCGGGCGTAATATATGTATTGTAATATGGTAACGATCGACTCGGGCCGGCCCGCCGCAGGAAGGTAGTCGTAATTAACTTAAGCCTAATAGAGCGTTTAGTAGAGGCTGCTTTGGGGTAGGTCCGTCGCATTAGCATAAATCATAGAGGCAAATTCCTAGCCCGTAGGCGAGCGCTAGTTTATCATAGTTTAAAAATGAACGGGTTACCCTTGCCTGTTATACGCCGCTGGTAATTACGACGGTGGATTATCTCTTCGTTTCTCGACGAATTTTCCGCCGTGACTTTTCCGAGTATATACCTGACATTCAAAATTAAATCTGCGTAAAACGTCGAAATACAAAAAATTTCGATTGTATTAAAAATCTAAATATAATGAATTTAAAACTATTGAAAGATCTTGTATTATTAAACCGTAATAAAATAATAGGATTCAAAATTTTTTACATTATTATTAGAATTTTATATTAAATTCATAATGTGAGAAATGTGATTTTTAAATCTTTCGTAGATTTTTCATTAGTTAAATCTTATCATGAATGTTTCTTTTCTTAGTCGCTTTAATATGATCAGATTTAGAAGTGCCCGGAATAAATGTTGAACCGTCGAACGCAAATGGTACTCGACGTAATAGAAATGTAATAGCGCGGTAATGAGGCGCGCCGAAAGTACCATACGGTCCATGCCTTCAGCGATTCCTGAGCATCGTAATAAGCGAAAAAAAACCGAAAGAAGCGAGAAGCGTTATGCATGCACGGCTTCGATTGTGAGAACGCGAGGTCTGGGTAGAGGGAGGACAGGTCGTCGACAACAGGATGCGCCACTGCTTAATATTCAAATATAAAAATTGAATATATAGTTACCGTTGATTGTTCCGCGGAACCCTGTACGCCAAGTTTAATGCGTGCTAGGCGACTTGTGTGGTCCCGCACACAAAGATATTTTATAGATATATTCATCGAATCAGCTTTGCATCGAGGTTCCGCGGATGCAACGATACGTTTTATCGTCGGGTGCAATTACTTCGCCGGCCGCGATATTACGCAGGATATAAAAGACTCGAAGATAACTACCTCACTTAAGGGAAGAGAGAAAAATAGATCTGAATATAAAATAAAATTTGTAGAAGTCGCTCTTTGATTTTTCGCTCTGTGATGTAAAAAGTCAAAGTAAAATTGTGACAAACGCGTTTTAATTTGTAATAGTAATTTGTATTTTAAAATGGCTTCCCAAGACCGATTTAATCGGATCTCTACGAACAGGTCCCTTCGATTGCCGCAAATTAGATTCGATTGCGCAATGGGAAAGTTAGCCGGGGAGAAACTTCGACCCAGATCGTTCATCTTTCGATCGAGCCACTCGAAAGCAATAGCGTCGGAAGGGTTTTTCCAACCCTTGGCTGCATTAACACCCGAGGGCCGCGCGCGATCCCTACAAAGGTCCACCTCAGCTATAAAAGCCATAAAAATGCCCAGTTTTCGAGATTAACGTTGCCATCGGACGAAACGCCCTAGTTTCCGAGCTTTGGGAAAGTTTCGGCCGATTCGATCGGGACGCGATCAAGTTGTGGGCGGGATATCTTTCCCACGAGTCGGAGTCCTACCTCAACATCAGACGCGGACGTGTGCGTGCGTGTAAATTAAGATTTTCAATTTCCATTATAAGAAAAACGCTTTGCAATATTAGACAAAATATTAGACAAAAAAAGAGGATAAATATTAAAGTCTGGGAGAGGATAGCTTCCCTGAATAACATCCCGAAAAGCAAATTGCCTCGAATATCATAATATGATGTCCTCAATCTTGAAAAGATAATTTTACACGCGATCATGAGAAAAAGAAGGCGCGAAGGAGGATACAGTGGTTATTTACTGATGATCGGTTATTCATCGGTACGTCTACCCTATCGAAAGGAGTTACCAATACCGCGACAATCTCGTTTGCGTGGAGACGATCCTTTTTGAGCAAATTCGTGGCCGCGATTTACACGTCTCTGCCCGAATCACGCTGCGCGCGCGAAAAGTCTCACGTAAATGTTTCTCTCTCGCCCGGTACAATGCCAATAACGTTCCCGATTAGCGTCAATGATGGGATAAATGGCTAAACGTTTTAACCTGTCGGTCGGCCGCGTCGCACAATGACGGCCGCAGGCGCGGCACCGATTTTTTCGACGAACGCCGGACCGGCGCATATTCCGGTCGCCATAGAAATGCTAACGCAGCTTAGAACTATCAAAAGGACCGCTCTCCTGCCACAATGATTCGGCGTCGTTCGACGATGCTGCCATTGTGTATATATGCCTCGCGTGCCATTTCGATTTTTGCTCCTCTCGCGCGCGGACTCGGAGAATGTTACAAAATTAGTAACGAGAAACTTGATTCACGAAGAAATCCGGGCTGTCGCTGTCGCCCGGCGGCAAGACGAAGGGAAGGATAAGTATATTCCACGGTTCTCTACGTGTGAATCTATATCTACCGATTGCCGAAGGTCGTCGGCGAAGATGCGAAGATGTGAAGACACACTTGTGCGAGCAGCACCTAAAACGAAGAAGAGGACAGAGAAGAAGATCGAGAAACTTCGTTTTACGAGACTCTGTGGAGAGGAAAATAATTAATGGTCGATGTTAAATTTCAACAGTATCTTTGACTAGTAAATGGAAGCGTTTACTAATACTTAGAATATAAATTTTATCCATTGAAATACGTGAATTCATAGAAAGTTATTTTTCTCCTAGACATTTTAGTCTGTGAAATCTGTTTCTACACGAAGGATTTCGTGTAGAAATGAATTTCAATCTAGATCTCGGCTCTTAGGAAGGGACCGGATGAACAGAATAGTGGAATGTGATAAAAAAGAAGTCACGAAAAGCTCGTTTTGCGGCGAGAACAATGTAGAATAGAGTACAATACAAGTTAAGGTAGGAACAATGTAGTATCGGTCGTACAAACATGTTTCTGGACACGCTCGTCGCCGCGATTAATGCAAATCAGCGATTCTCGGCCTTAACACTTTCGGCCGTCAGAGCTGTCGTACGAGCGTGCGATGTGTAACACGTGTGAGACAAACGTAATCTCGTCTCGTAATTATCCCGACCGTGACTGAGTCCTAACAACGGCCAAGACGATTGTTCGAATCAAATTATCGCCCGGGGTCGGCACGCACGCCGCGAAAATCGATAATCAATAATCTACTATACGCCGAGATCGGATGCGTCTGCACGAAAATCGCCGCCCTGCACGAATCGCTAGGAGACTAGGAGAGTCCGGCCTCCTAGGCCCGTAGGTATGTATACACATGCATTCGTTGCACGATTTCCATAATTGGAAAGCGATCGCCGTGCCGTTTAGCGGCAAGCAAGGACGCAACCGTCTAATATCATTTCTCCCTGCCAAAGCATTAAGCATATTTAACATTTCAAATATGAAAAGACAAGAAGATACGCCGAAATGGTATTGCAAATATAATGTCATAATGTTTCTATCTGTTTTCTTTACGAGAATAATGATACACGAATATGCGCCAATTAAGAATACAAAGTTATGACAATAAAAATGTAATTTAAATCTTTTGCAATTTTATATTTCGATAATTTAATAAAAAAACAAAAGTTGCATTCTTTTCAATTTCGCAGTGCTTTGCTAATTGTAAATGTCTTGCGATTATAGAAATTATAAGATGTGTATTTGTTAGGTCAAGAATTTTAAAAATTAATAAAATAATGTTTGTAATACATTGTGTGTTTAATATTCATTTAATAATATAATAAAGAACAGAATCGTTCAATAATTTAAAATAAATTTCGACTTTCTTCTATTGTTGCAATTTTTACTCTTTAAGCTTTTATCGAAAATATCAAGATATTCATTATATCAAGTGTTCATTATATTTAGCTTCAGCAAATATTGAAAATAGTTTAGAGAGAGATCACAAGTTAAAAATTGCTATTATACATTCCAGGATTTTTAAGTGAATTCGAATTCGATCAAGCATTTTGGAAATCAAAAAGCAGATCTTTAATAATCGCGGCGGATGGATTAAATATCCAAAATGTAGAAACATAATCCAGAAACGTATCTCGCTTCGTAAAAAATTCACGATATGAGACGATCAGGCGAGAGCGAATGAGAGAAAGAGAGAGAGATAGACGGGCATAACGAGAGTTTTGTGTCTTTAAGCACGAAGGAGCCTCACCTCGCGTGTTCGTTAAGCGTGACGGTGCCGGCGGCGGTGGTGCGAACCATGGCGGCGGTGGCGGGTGATGGTGGTGGTGGTGGTGGTGGTGGTGGCGACGGCAGTCAAGGGAACGATCGGAAGCAACTTAAGGGCGGGGAATCGGAATCGAGGACTAGCAGCACGCGCCAGCCACACGCCTCGAGTCTTCCCGGGTCTCCTCTCCTTCGTTCTGGGCCCACGGAACACGTACACCTGGGACAGTTGGCAAGCGGGAGACAGGAGGGCTCCGGGATCGTCTACTAGAACGAGGCCTCTTCTCTTCGGGGAATCGACGAATCGAGTGTCGGCGGCGACGCGCGATACCAAACGATTGCCGTCGTGTCGCTCGTTGCAGTCTCTCAAGATTGACGCTGATCGGATATCGGCCCCTTTCGATTGCTCTCTCCCTTTAATTGCTTCCGAGTCTGTCCCGATCCGCGTCTTTACTGCAAACTACGTCGTCACCATCTGCGTAATCATCAAATGGTGTTATTTTATTGTACAATATTATTTCAAAAAATTAAATCTATGTCTGCATTAAGATACTAAAACAGGCGGAACGAAAGCTGTAACGTTTTGCGTTGAAGACTGTATCAAGATAGGATTTTATCCAGAATAGATTAGTGATTATTTTTCGTTAATAAAAATTCCACCAGCTTGTTTTACAGGGTAACGATTGAGACAGCCGGAGAACCAACCCGCTGACACGTCGGCCAGGATAAATGATGTAACATCCTCCGTTCCACAAAGTGCGTCGAGATAATCTCCCGAGAGCGGATCCATACGTCACGTGCGCGCGCGGCCGCGTCCGCACATATGTAAAAATGCCTAATAGCGGAAACGGAGACGCGCCAAAGTTCGGAGCTTACCTGATTTCTTTTGGACGGTAGTTTGGCGGGCGCGGGTAGATTAAACCCTCGAAAGAGGGAAGCGGGTGCGGAGAGCCTGCTGCTCGCCGTATGCTCTCCATATGGCCCTGTCGTCCTCCCTCGACAGGGCCAACCCGTGCAGGATCGCGCGCGCGCCTCGTCCTCTCTCTCACCCCTTCTTTTATATATCTAAATATATATATATATATGTGTGTGTTGGCCTTTACCTTAATTCTCACTACCCTCGGAGACGACGGGAGTTTCGGGGGGGCTCCGGGATCCTCCGCGATATATGCACCCGTGCCTCGAAGAAATCGTGCCGAATCATGACGCCGGAAATCAACTCGCGACGACAGTCGGTGGCGAGATGAACAGAAAAGGGATGCGCTTCTTTTTACGATGCTCCCTTTTGTACGGTGCTTGATTCGAGGTGAGGATGAAGAATTTCGCAGCTGACTGTTTGATATTTCCAGCGTCGTATTGTAATAGCATGACGCTATTACAGAGAGCGTCCAGTTTCTGTCGAATTCTGTCTCTAAGTTAAAATTTCGGTGGATTCGTATTAAGAACTCATTTAACGTATTCATGAAAATTAAAGCCCTCAAGAGATCGTGTTTCTCTTGCGAGGGCGGAAAGACGTCAACGTCCTGTTTCACATCTCGCGCGAAGCGATGCCTTCGCCTTCAACACGATGAACAGCACCGCCGTTCTCGCTGTATTATCTGAAATTGGACGGACGGACGGGTCGTGAGATTTATGAGAGCGGCCCAATTTGGGACGGGGGCTCTGAGATCCGCGCGCGGGATAAAAGCGCGAATTAACGATTTTATAAACCGGTAAAACCAACAAACGCCTTACGAGCGATCCGGAGGCGATGGCGCCGTCGCCGCCGCCGCCGCCTTCCCCGATGCCTCCGGATGTGGGCGGCGACGGTTTTCGATAGCCCGACCGGACGTTTTATCACGCGGTCCTCGTGA
Source organism: Tetramorium alpestre (assembly GCA_021460005.1). Taxonomy (NCBI): domain Eukaryota; kingdom Metazoa; phylum Arthropoda; class Insecta; order Hymenoptera; family Formicidae; genus Tetramorium; species Tetramorium alpestre. Next base: position 57,185 of record JAJVSH010000022.1, on the reverse strand, counting down.
GAACCCGCTCGAATTTTCGTAAAATTCGTGTCGACGATGCTTAAAAACCACGACGCGCACTTGCATTTCATCTTGGAATCTTATCAATATCTTTTTTTGATGAATTGTTTTTCTCGCAGACGCAGATTGTGAACACTGAAGATGATATAGAAATCAATTACGTAGAAATTTTAAATTTTACGTGAAAATATCATGACTGATGTAAAATTTAAAATTTTTACGTGATTGATTTCTATATCATCTTCAGTGTGATATAGAAATCAATCACGTAGAAATTTTAAATTTTTCGTGAAAAACTAATAACCAAGAAACTCGAAAAATTGAATTAAATTACATAATTTAAATTAGTAATTTGTTCAGTGCTATAGCTAACATCAGTCGTGATATGATAGGACAAAAATTACAGAACTAAAGAAGATACTGCAAAAATAATCTGGATATCCAACATCAAACTCTCGCACTTCGCAGCTTTCCCAAGCTCGACGAAGGTTTTTTCCGGAAAGCAACACGATAACTCTCGTTCGTTTTGCCGTCTTGTGTTTCCCGAGGCGACAAATAGCTTGAGATCTGGATCGCCGAGTGGAGGACCGAAGGACGAAAACAGCGAGGCTCGTGAGGCAGCAGAATTTCTCGTTTGGGAGACAAATATCGGCTGATCCGATCCACGATAAAGTCCGCGCGTTGAAATAGGTGCGAAGAGAGATCCCGAGACCCTTCCACCGAAGATCGTGTCGTCTCAACACCGTTCTTCGATCTTTTCGTTTTCTCTCATTTCGATCCCGCGTTGCTCTCTTCTTCTTCTTCTCTCTCTCTCTCTCTCTCTCTCTCTCTCTCTCTCTCTCTCTCTCTCTCTTCTTTTCTCTTCTGAGTTTTTGCCAGTATCGAAAGGTACGATCAGATTACGATATTCCCGCACAGTAACTCTGAAACTCGGAAGGGCGGAAAAAGAAATTTACAAGGATAGCACTTTCCTCACTTTGGATATCTAGCGAAGTTTTCCCGATCTTCCCGAAAATGCATAGTTAATGAGTGAGACGAAATACACGTTTGGAAGATCCGAAGACAGCAGGTCCCCTTTCGCCGGTTGTCCGTCATTAACAAATGCTGGGCGTCCGGCTGGTCGCGAAAAGAAAGGTTTCGGTGAAATACGATTAGTAGATAATACCTTACAGATTACGTGTCATTCTCTTCGAAACACACGCTTAGATCAAACCGATTGTTAAAGACGCTCGCATCCCATAAAGGATTTATAGAGTTTTTGTTTCTCGAATGATCAAAAATCATGTTTACAGTAGTACAACATTTAGAAAATTAAGAAGTGCTAAATTAAGAATTAATTAAGCTCTAAAAAATAAGTACTTAAATAAATCTGTAAATAATTTTCAAACTTTTTAATGCAAATTTTTCTTCTTTTTAAAACATACGATGCAAAATTGAGCTTTTGAGTTAATTCATTAGAAAATTACGTTGCTATTGATAATTCATTTGGTGAGCGATAAGAAAGCAATTTACTGTGGGATTAACAATGGGGAGATTTGTCCGAGATAACGACGCGTCACGTCGCGTCGTTCTTACTTGACGATACAGAACGATGACGATGATCGTTGATGCCACCGATTTTTCTATGTAACAACCGTTTACAGGTGTCGAACATTCTCGATGGGACATCGGACACCACGGGATCGTGTCGTACCTCTCGTTCGAGCGTGTCATTCCGAATAGCCCGGGTGGTCCGGACGGATTTGTTTCGGGCCCTATCCGTACACGATCTCGGTTCGACGACGATCGAAGGTTACTGGCGCTTATTAAACGGAGTGCGTGGATGCGGAGCGAACGACGGCGGAGAAATTATACACTCGTACGCTTCAGAGCGCGCTCGTCAGTGCCGAAAAACGCGCGTCAGTCCAGTCTTGTTGCTTTGGAAGAAATCAGCGCAACCCGTTCCATAGATTGTCAAACTATAAAAATCAAAAGAAGTATATTCTATAAATATAAAGCAAGATATTACTGTGTGTTATCATTATCTCAATGCACGCGGAACGCAGAACAATCTACTCCACGAGTTTTATCAAATTACAACGTTTATCTTCTTAAGCAAGAGCCTCTGAAAGGAAAGATAAGCTAGCCAGCATGAAAAGTGCATTCAATTAACTCACCAATGACGAGACTATCTCTACGACAGCGTGATTCTCTATAACTTTAAGAAATTTCAAAACATTTTTATAATCACTGTTGTCTATAGAGAGTATTTTTAAACATATTTATTAAAAAAATTTTTTTTTTAATTATAGCCATATTACCGTCTTGGATTGGTTAGTAGTCCACTTTTACATCATGGATCCTTTCAACAAGAAAATCAATCATCATTAATCGTTTATATGGACTATCAGTATCAATTTGATTTCACCTTCTCATAAAATCAAAGCTTTCTACATCATTTAATCGTTTTGCTCAATTTCAAGCATTATGAGCCTCTCTGCACATATATGTGGATCAGATATATGGGATCTACAATTTAACGCCGAGTCCGAACGGCTTTCTCTAGAGGGACGGCTATCTATGGCAAGATACTCTCAGGTTTTGCCTCTTCCTTCCGAGAGGTGATGATCGAATAAAAACTATTGATTTTCGATCGGATTTGAACTCGAATCTTTAGCTCTTAAAGCAGCGCGTATCTCTCTGCGCCATCACCACGAGATATATTTACTGTAAACAATGAATTCTTTGTACAATAACATTCCTTGTACAATAACAATCCTTGATTTCGCTGTTTATACTTCTTATGTCTTTCGGGGCGCATTATCTGTCAAGGAATAATATTAAACTCACGTTCTATCGCATGAGAATAACATCTTGAAATATTTGTTTTGGCAGTCTTCGAATAAGGATCGCGAACGAACGACTGTAGATAGTTCATTTGCGAGCTCATTTGTGAGCTCAGTTTCATATTATTATAATATCTTCATCTTTTTTAATGTTAAAACATACAGTTGACGAATTTCGTCAACCGAACATTCTAACGTCGTTACAGTATTTCCCGTTTGGTTTCAGAATTTGACGTTTTGTTCGATATTATATTGCTAGATTGTGGAGATATAGAATCTAAAACTTTGAAATATTGAGTTTTAAAGATTTCTTATCTTTCGTAAAATCCAATAACGGAATATTTCCCATCTTATCATTCTCGAGTACAGATAAAAAAAATTCTTTCATTTTATTTCACGGTACATATTCAATTCAGTTCCGACATAACAGTGTGTATTGCTGTTAGACAATTGGTACGTCGTGCCTTGAGACAGAATAATTCTCCCGGCTTTCGTCTCTCTATAATTTGCAACTATCAATTAGAAATATTATAATTCTGAAGGCAGCGCAATACATTAAGCTAAGACCATATGAATTCTACCGCTCTCCGCAGTCTCTGGAAGATTCATGAAAGGAGTCGGTTTCGGAGACATCAACGCCGGGAATGTCTTGTCGCCCGCATGTAGATTTCGGTGTATCCTTCACAACAATTCTATGCCAAATCTTTTTCAAGAGTTTCGAACATATTTTTCTGGCACCGATAAAGATAAAACTGCATTTGCGAATAAAAAAACCTACTCAGATGTGTGTATGTGATTCTATACAAATAGTTGTCTATTTTAAAAATTAACTTTTACAAACAAAAATGATAAAAATATTGTCTTTGAAATCATTTCGATTCATATATTATAAAAAGGATCTCACTGCTACTTGAGATCAATCTCAAGTCGACCGCGCTGCTTGATCGCGTACTCGCGTCATTCGCCAAACCAGATACGATTAATTACATATTTACGGCTAGGAGATAACGGTGAGGAAGCCCGTTAGCGTTAATAGTGGAAATATATCTTCGGACGGGTGTCAGTTCGTTGTCTTGGCGGGAAGAACGAGCGGCAGCATCTGTGCCGGCTCTTTCTGGTGATCTGAGCACGAACGACAGGTGCCTAAAGACTTTTATCGCGCTGAGGCCTCGCGCGTTATGACTTCGTACGGCTTCGTCTGTCTCTGTATTCGTACTCTCTTTGCCCGACTCGTGGCGCACATGAGAAAGCTCTCCTCCCCTCCTCTTCCTCTCTTTATGATCGTATTAAAAACAACTTCGTCTCTTTAGCAGGTAGCTCGAGAAAGAAACCTGTCCTCGTGATGATCAATGATGGAATCGCATTTTCTTGCGAGTAGAAGATATTTCGACGGAAAGTTCTTTCTATTGCAATATTAGTAGAATTTTTGTATACAATATGTAAACATATTGAATCAGCAGAGCTTTCACTAATAAAAAGTTATTAAAATAATTAGAGAGTAATTATAATATTAAAATAGAAAAATTCTAAAATTTAATAGAACTGACAATGAGATATATTTTGTTAGCAATAAGCGCTTTACGTACTTTGTGCAATTTTGATTTGAATATTTTTGAATTATACAAAAATTTTAAAGTGTTCGTTACGTCCCTATTGCAAATTTATTCTCTTTAATGCCATTCACGTGCGATTTAAGCAATTGAGAGATCCGTTCCGGAGATAAATAAACGATTTGTCTGCTCCCGTTCAAGGAAAGCTCACTGCGGTCTGTGCGAAGGGGATATTCTTTACAGCCTGTAACGGCTCACGATGCAGTTACAACCGTTTCGCGGTTTAGTGCTGCAAAGCCGCGGCTTTCTTACGCGATCACACGCGCACGCATTGAACCATCAAGGCAGGATATATTGAGGAAGAGGCGGTTCGCTTATTACAGACGAACCCAGGGCTCTTCCTCTCTTCTCCGGCCACAAATCAAATAACACTTTACCTTGACCGATAGCCAGAACACCTCGGCGGAAATAAAAGAGCGGCTGAGCTGCGCAGCTTACGCGTAAATGACACAATGCGTACGTGCAACGCGCGCGAAGCTTTTACGAGACGAGCCCGCGAAACGCGTCTCCGCCCTTCTCGTGTGGGAACGTGCATTTTTTTGGAACGATTCCTTCGCGCGAAGACACGCATTATCATATCCGTTAAAACTGACAAAATTAGAATTAAAAAGGTTGACATATTAGAATGACGTGTCAAACATAATAAATTACTCTGGCTGAGGTAATATTATTTTTCGCAACACGGTCCCTATACAGTTTTTAATGATACATATTAGTATCATAATTATAAAAATTGATTATCCATTTTAATTTCAGATTGTACTATTCCAGCTTTAGCTCGAGACTGCGTTTTAAAGACGATATTTAACGGCGTGTAATTGCTTGTGCGAAAAATGTACTCGAAGAAATTATTGTGCAAAAAAGATCCAACATTGACCGTTTAAGATTTTCTATTTTTAATCGATTTATTCATAAAACGGTCAAAGTTAATTTAATTATTATTGATAATAAATTACATTTCGCGAAGTTTTGAAAGTCGAGGAAAGAGAGCTTTCGATTTGCGACAATCTTCCTTTGGACTTATATATCTCAAACTGGAATAATTAAATCGGTGCCTCCTTGTGAAACGTGTCTCGCAAAACGGCGCGCGATAATAATCGCGTTGCCACGATGAGCGGTTTCTAAAATGCGTGTTGCTGAAAACTTACGTGATAAATAAGCCGAAATATCCTCTCTCGAAATCATCTTACCAGCCGCTATCCCTGCGATATAAAGGCGCGCGCGAATTATACGCGGAACGAAGGGAGGAGGGATAAGCTCTGCGAGGGAGAAAATTATCCCGTCAAGATATAAGGCGAAACGACGCGTCTCACGCACCGACGTCCGCCCACACCTCGCAACTCGTTAAGGGGATCCCTCAAAGGGGACCCCGCGATAAGCGGGGGTGACCCTGTCAGCGTTTTACCACCTTTAGCATCTTTACATTGTAATCCGGTAATTGCCGACCGGGAGGAGGTTGTCATAACGTTAACCAGGCTGGTTCCTAACGAGATCTCGTTTCTCACCTCATCGCGCGAAATAGCGAATGAGCCCGAAAAAGCCGCGAGAGGAGCCCCGGTGTTGTCGTGCCGGTGAACACCCTCTCCCTGCCTGTCAGTCACGCTCGCACCTCTTTTGTAGCAAAAAACGTAATCGTGCATCGTACCGGCCTCGACGTTAATTGCCCGACTCTCGTTTCCTTCTACACGGTCGCACGGACAGTTATCAGTCGGCCTCGGCGGAAGGCGCATTACGGTGATGAGATTCATTATTTGTTTTCTAAACAAATCCTCTCCGCTGGTGTTTTGCCGAAATTCGTAACATTTTGAATGGCACATTCATCTTCCCTCCCGTTTCGTGCGTAGACGAGACTCGGAGAAGAAAAAAAAAAAAGAAAAAGAGAGATTCCGCTTCTCTTTATTATTCATCACCTCCGATCAATCATGTTTTCGCGGCAAGTGTTTCGGGGAGCTTTCTTCGGGATACGACGTATGTTTCGTTCCTGTTTATCTAGCGGGGCAAGTGCACAGATCATTTATCACACGGAAGTATACAGGGAACACGATTGTGATAATGAAAATTGCTCGCAGCATCTGCGTAGGTAACGGTATGCGACGATATTACACGGGGATTACATCTCGAGTTTCTCTCGCGGCTAATCACCGCGGCGATAGGCGCTTTCGCGAGTGCAGGCGATTTAAAAGCAGGCCACGTGCCATTTATCGCGTAACGATAAGCGCGGAGAGCGGGGCACACACGCGGCGGCACGTGCGTCGCGGTAGCGCAGCTGCGTATGTGTGTGTGTGTGGACGCGCGGCATCGCGGTCCACTTCATTTTCTCGACCGACCGTTACCCTATTCATCTTATTATGATAAGTACTTGGAGAGAAAGGACCGCCGCGTGCGTCATATTATTTTCATTTAATATACACGCGCGGTGCCTATGCTTATTTTAAAGCAAGCCGGCTGTCCAAGTGAGCATTCTTTCTTCCGCTCTTTCGCATGTAATGAGGAAATTAGAACATCCTATCGTGCAGTTAAGATTACCTAGGTAGAACAAAAATTATATTGACGTCAAAATAACGCTAAGGCAGTGATAAAAATGACATAATAATGACATTTTGGTGTCACTTCGATGTTATTTTGACATCTCTTTGTGATTTCTTGTTCTATCTCGGTAATGAATCGCAACAGCACGTGTCAATGTATCCAATGAACGATACATTCCGCTAATGACCACACTTGACTTAAATTCGATAATTAACATGTAACAAATATTGTCTATTCCTGCAAAAAGAAACATTGATATTATTCTTCTTCTCATGATGTCTGCACGAGCTCGGTACATCCGATCGAACGCCGATCTGGCCCTAAATTCGCCGCTCGGGGCCCATCAATGTCTGAAAAACAAACAGCTCCTCCCCTTCGTTATTTTATGTACGCGCCCGAGCTCGATAATCAAATAACGTCGATTCGATCGAGCGCAGGATCCACATAATTAAAGAGTATACGTAATTACGACCTTCTTTCAGGCCGGAGTATTAAGTTATTATTAGTTATTAGTTGCTTTATTAGATTAAGTAAGCATAGAGGCCATGAGCCTCGAGCGTAAAATAATAACTCGCGTGTAGAATAACGTCTCCTCGGGAACGTCCGTCTTCTTGTCGTCGGCAGAAATCCCGTTTTCAGAGAAATTGATTTGGAGAGTTTATGTTGTCTCGCAAAATACATTTGAGCTTCTTATCGTGAAATAAAATAAAAATTTGAAATCTTTTGCTGTCAATAATTTCCTGGTTACGCCCGTTGTTTTTCCCGGTCATCGACATTCGCTTTATAAACTCCTCGCGCAAAAGACGGGTATCAATAAGGCCCGCTTTTTCAGCACTTAGAGCACATGCCACAGAAGCAACGTAATTTTTTATATATTGCGTATTAACTTAAGTATTTTAATTTACATAAAAAGCAACATGCTTCTCGCTTGTGCTCTACATAAAAAAAATTAAAATGCCAGTGAAAACCGCGTTATTTTAAAGAAAAATAACGTTTGATCAAACTTTAACGTTAATTATATAATTGTATGCTGCGTTTTTTCCCATATAATATTATTTTATTATCAGGCAAATAATCTATTTTTAAACGTACTCATACAAAAATCGTCAATAACTAATATTTTTTTCTTAATTTTGGGGCGAAAAATTGGGCCTTATCGATACCCCTCCTTTCAAAGAGTCAATATTATTTCGGCCCAAGCCCGAAGGCCTGTTTCATGAGAAAAGGAGGACGCAGCCGCGCGTACCGTAAAAAGATCCAGCATCGGTAGCGCGCAGCGCGGCGTTCGGAATTCTATCCGGAATCCTTGCGATGCCTTTCCCGCGCGCGCGCGACCGGAGAAGNACGATTGTCGGATATCGACGGCGGGGGCCCCGAAAAGAAAGAAAAAAAGAAAAATAAACGGTGCCTCCACGCCTTCCCGGCGCGTCGAGCGGACCGAAAGGGGAGGAAGGAGGAGAAGGAGGCTGCGAGATCGAAACGAAGGGTGCCCGCGCGCTCGCTCGAATCGATCCGATCCGCGCGATCCGGCTTCGGGGATGGATCGCGCGGTGGTGATGCCTCCTCGATTGTTACGAATTGTCTTGTGAAGGAGGGCCCCTCTAACGTGTATAAAGATCGCCCTCCGCCTCCTTTCAGCCCCCCTCCCTTTTCCTGCCGAGCGTGCCGTGGCTCGCCGTGACTCGAAGCACAACACTCGAGCGTCACGACGGACGACCGGAGCGGAGAGTTCGATCGATTCTCCTTCGGGAATCTCTAGCGTGCCTATATATTTAGCATATCCCCGATAACTGACAGCATGTTATTTCACCAACAAATAATACGCAAGAACCATTGTGGATCCGGGGCAGGAGAGCACTCGAGCACTGGAGAGCGCCCTTAAACGCTTTTAAATACGCGCGGGTTGCAACGGGCGACCGGGTGACCGGGAGAGGAAGGGCCCGTCGAGCGGACAAGCGAGCCGAGGGGGGGAGGAGAAGGGCGAACTCGTGAGATAGGGCGACCGGTGATCCCCGAGCGCGAGACCACGACCGGGCCTTTGGCTACCTGCTAAATTACTAGCGACTGCAACGAAGAGAGACGACGATCCACCGACGTAGGAATACTTCTCTCCCGAGCCACCAATTATCGCGCGTCAATGGGGCCCGGTCTTGTACGCGTGGCCCGCCGCCACGGTCATGTCCTCCTCTTTCTCCTTGGGAAAAACGTCTCTATTGTATTTAACGGCAAATTATCTGGAAACGATAATTGTCTGTTCTTTAATGTAAACTCGCGGCGTAATAAAACCTCGCTTTGCCGTTCGAGAAACGTGAGTCCTAAGACATGTGTAAAAAATACTTTCTTAATTAAAATGTAATAGAAATTAAATATATGTAATAATTCTTTTCAATTTTATCAAATTACAACGTTTACCTTGTTATAGATTCTTTGAAAGAAAAGATAAACTAGTCAGCAAGATGAAAAAAGTGCATACATTCAGTTAACTCGCCAATTACGAGACTCTGCGATAACGTACCTTCAGTGCGCCTCTCTATAATTCAAAAAAAATTTTAATTGAAACGTTTTTATCATTACATTTCTCCGTAGACGGTACTTTTAGACATATATTTATTAAAAAAATTTGAACAAAAAAAAATTACAGCACACTTATTGTCTTTGACTTTAGTATTGATTTTATATCAAGAAAAGATCCTTTCAAATCCAACAATATACTGTCATCAAAGTCATTTTGTTCGATATCGAGTACTGTGAACCTCTCAGCATATATATGAATCAGATATATGGGACCTACAATTTAACGCTGAGTCCGAACGGCTTTTTCTATAGGAATGACTGTATATAAGCAAGATACTCTCAGGTTTTGCCTCTTCCTTCTAAGAGGTGGCGATTGAATAAAAACTATCGATTTTCAATCGGATTTGAACTCGAATTTTTAGCGCTTAAAGCAGCTCGTATCTCTCTGCACCACGATCACCATGAGATATATTTACTGTAAACGATGAATACTTTGTACAATAATATCCTTGTCCTTCTCTTTCTCCTTAGAAAAAATTTAACGTCTTTATTGTATTTAACGATAAATTACCTGGAAACACGCGATAATTGTCTGTTTTTTAATGAAAACTCGCGTCGTAATAAAATCTTGCTTGTCGTTCAAGAAACGTGACTCCTGAAACGAGGACGCATAAAAAATTCTTTCTTAATTAAAATGTAATAGAAATATAATAATTCTTTTTATGAAAATTTGTCGATTCTTTATGATGAAACTTGCAACACTCGTTTGGAGATGGATCTAATATACCAACAATAAGTATACGAAAATTAATTCTTAATTAAAGCGACATTTTATTTTAATAAGTGAAATAGGACCAATAGTATATGTGTGAATGCACAATTGAATAGAAAGAAAGAAATGTTATTAAGATGTAGCCCGGATCGAAAATAGTCTTCTTTCTATTTAATTACTTTAATCGGTATTTACCCTTACATAATGTAAAGAAAAAAACATTATAATTCAAGATGAAAGTACCTTTACGAGCCATAAAATTAATCATACGCCATATAATAATAACTCTCAACTATCTCAGTGAGAGCCACATCAGCTCCGCGAGAATCCTGCAGAGGGTAGATGATAAAAAATTACTTTGTGTATTAAATACGTTTATGCGGAGCGGGATTACGCTTCGCGGATCAAAAGAGTTGCAAGTTATCGATAAGCGGCGACCGGTAAGTGTTTTGGTACGTGTCGCCCCGTCGAAACCCTCTTCGTCGACGCGGAGAGTTTACACGGCCGGTGCAATAAGACCTCAAACAATATAACGCTTTGATCGAGCCCATAATACTGGAAGTACCATTGACGCACTCCAGCAGCACAACGGATCGTTATAGCGTCCGCGTTTCTGGTACTCCTGGACTGGAAAGAGGGGAGAGAAAGAGAGAGAGAGAGAGAAATTCGGGGCTCAGCCTTCACGTTCATCCCCGCTCGTTTCCTTCTCTTCCCCTCGTATTCTTCCCTGCGTCCATTTCTCCACTTCGAGATCCGTCGAGGTCCGTCCTTCCTTCCTTCCTCCTTCTACTCTTCAAGGGAGAGAGCCTCATCCTTCTCTCCCTTCACGCCGGTTCCCACGATCTCCGACGCGAGGTAAAGCACCACCGACGCACACGTGCGCGCTCCTATAATCGTAATTATACGAGAGTAGAGAAAACAACGGGGCCGTGCGCTTGCAGCCCGCGCACTCGCTTCTCATCGCGTTGCACGTGAACAATCGCTTTCGCGTGTCAAACGTTACTTAATCCGTCAATTGCGACGCGTTCGATCGCGATCGTGCAATCATTAGGCCGTTAGATTTTTATACAAGAAAGAAAATTGATCTTTTGTTTTTCTTCTCGGATGAAATTAGTGCGAGGTATAGATATTTTTATCAGCAAACAATTTCAATACTCTATATAAATTAAATTAAATTCTCCTAGTATTTGTANGAATGCATCCCCAGCGCGGCTTGAGATCTACTTGCGCGAGAGATTACAATGTCAGGACTAATGTAATATGTTAAATAACAGCTGGACATAGATCGAGCTGGACGTATATATGAAAACGTATTGACGTCCTGCCGCGAACGGCCACACTTCCGAAATGAATCACCCAGTGTGAGATGACGGCGGGATGCGTGCGCGTTTAATCGCAAGAAGCGACCGCGGTGGCACGAGTATAATTAATAACTAGGACGTGGGTGTAATAGACCGGTTTGAACCCCCATGGTTCACGGTGTCTATATGGCGAGACGAGACGAGACGAGACTGACGGGCGTAAGACTCTCGCTTTCGTCTCTCGTTCTGATGAAGTCGTCGGCATTTACCGAGCAGTTTGAAGATGCACAATATTAAAATGTCTGACTAGAGGGATAGAAATCATTTGCTCATATTAAAATCTTACTAAAGCTTATAAAATTAAAAGTATTGATTAGCAGTTATCAGATTTGTAAAATTATGTCAGAAATTATGTTTCTAAGTAATAATAAAATAATATATACATATATATATTATTATATAGATTATATATTGTATGTACATACATGTATATTATCTGATATAATATGTTATATATATATATTATTTATATTAAGTATATTTTATATATTTGTAAAATATCTAAGATATACATATGTATATATTTTTTGGCGAGATCGAGAGCTACCCCTTTACTTGCACTGTAAACCGTTCTTCTATTCATGATTTTTATTAATGCATTTGTATATGTTACGAATGATATATAAAGTAATAGAGCTCTTATTTCAACACCTTGTAGAGATATCGTCTTGCGAATCGTCTCCTTCACCTGCTCAGCTACTCAGAGAAGAGGTCATTCGTTCTTTCTGCTCATAATCCGCACAAGTAGGACGATACGACGCGCCTAAAGTATCGCGTCACAATGAATAGGATTACTATTAGCGCCATTTAGCAAGCGTCATTCTTAGAGTACCTCAACCACGGTGTGTTTTATGTAATCCGACACGTTTCCTCCTCTCTCTCTCTCCCTCTCTTTCTTAGTTCGTTATATTTCGCGCGTATATTTCACGAGATTAGAATTGTCAAAGCGCGCCTAATTCGCGCCGCCGCGTTTCTCGCTTCCCTCGGTCGCCGAAGGAAAGAAAGAAAGAGAACCCTAAATCGACCCTTTTCGCGTGTTCGATCGCGTTAACTGCGAACACGCGTAAGCCGATTATACGCGTACTCACGGTTGAGTGCCATGTATAATCGAATGATGAAATAGAGAACTCCGCAAAAACTTCCCGTCGAGTCCCACCGATGCCCTCGCAACATTAATCGCCGACCAAAGTTGCCCGCCTATCCAAATTCGCGTGTCACAAGTGCATGTTTATAAACCTTAGTATTTTGTATACTCACTACCTAAAATAATAATAAAATGCAAATGTGAAGAGAATATCAGGTTTTTTTTTTTTCCTCCGCGCGCATCTGTTGCCGCAATTCTAATAATATTGGTTCAATATTATTCTCGCGATAGAATAGAGAGCCGGCGATTAGGCGGGCAAAACGCATGCGAGAGATGACCGTCTAGCCGATGATACCTAAATATTTGTTCTCCTGTCGTTACCATTGCCGCTCGCCTGAGAAAACCGGTGCCGAGTCACGTCCTCTTCAGAGGGATTAACACCTAGACGAATGACCCTCGAGAGAGAACGATTGCAGTAGCCGAAAGACTGAAAATTGCAATGGTCGGTAGAAACGGGAAGCAACAGCGACGATTAAGGCTTCCGAAGACCGAAATCGTAGTTTTCTCCTTCCCTCCCTCCTTCTCTCTCTCTCTTTCTCTTTCTCCCGTCCGGACCTACGTCGAAGACGGAAAAATTCCGCTTAATTGACGCCCAGGGGAAAAAAATTGATTTTCGGAACTTTCGAGGGGCCGCCTCGGTTGAGAAAGGACTCGGAATCGTGGTGGCCCCGGGGGCCATTTCGGTGATTTGTAATGCGGCTTGAGAAAACCGCTGGCCTCGTTTGTGCGCGACTATCTGCCAAAGGGAAATAGATGAGGGGAAAATGTATCCAGAAGATCAGTCGTAATAAAGAAGGTCAGTCTCATTATTAAGAGAGTTACTAATTGAAGAATTGGAAAATTCGAGAATAAAACATGTCGAGGACGCTCCTCGAAGGACCGAAGTTGAATGAGTCTCTCCTCGGTTGTCTTCAATGTCGCGTTGGATACAGGTAACGCCGGAAGAAAAGGCTCGACGATGCAGATGCGGGGCGACGCAGAATTTTCCCAAGCACGTCTTCGTAGAATGAATACGGAGCGTCGGTAGCCTAGTGATTAGGGCCGAGGAAGCGCCCTTCGAAACGAGGGGGTGGTGCCCGTGATTGAATCGAAGTTTCCAGCCGGAGTGCGAGACAGTTACGAATGCTCTCCTTCGAAAAAATTGACGAGTTTCACACGACACGCCTAGGATACACGATGAACACTGAATCCATTTGTCTAAGCGTCGATGTAATGTTTCCTCTTTGAAAAAAAAATAAATTAGATTACAAATGTCCCAGTTCTATCGTTGTTACTCATTAAGTTTATAAAATTGTTATCAAAACTCTCGAGAATTAAATCCGGTTTCCGATAAAATGCATCGCCAGTTTGAGAGATTCGTCAAAATTATACAGTTTGATTTTACAGCTTCTCAGCGCTCTCCCCGGAGAAGAATTTTGAAATTCCTCTAAACTGACGCTGGTGATTTTCGTAAATCGTCGTCGGTGCCGGTGAATGCCGGCAGATTAGCCGGCGCCGAGAAGAATAGACTCAAAGAAGAGTGAAACAATCGGCGCGGCCTATTTGGAGATTCGTGCATTGAAATCGACGATACAATGGACGTTGTTCGGCAGCCTACGAGACAATGAGGCCCTGCGCGAATGAGGGAGGCAACAACGACGAAAACGAAGGTGAAAATGAAGGCTATAACGTAACAATGCGGCACCCTCCTGCGCGACCGAGTGGTCCCGATCGAGAGCAAGGCTTCCTTCTCGAGTCCTTCGCGCTACCAATCGCTCGATCGATTTCCTCCGCTCGATCGAAACAGACAGGCTGCATGTTACGCCGCGTCAAATTATTACCGATATTTCACAGGGAATCTCGAAAGAGGAGGCTTTACAAGAAGGATGTGCCGGCAACGCAATCTCTTCTTTTCTTATTCCTGCACATAGAAAAATATATATTATACTATCTACGAGTAAATATACTTGTTCTAATTTGGTAAGTTTATATATCCGTAAATCTATCATAAAGTCATAAGCATTACATTTACTTAAAACATGTTCTGGACTTGTGACAATATATAATTAATTAATAATATAAATAAAATTTTATATAAGATAATATATATATTATCTTATATAAAATTATATAAAATTTTATTTATATTATTAATTATATTTAATAATATAATATAAATAAAATAAAATAATATAATATAATATAAATAAAATTTTATATAAGAATTTAATTAAAATAATTAAGTTTTTAAAAAACGACGAGTATATCTAAAACTATTATTAAGAAAATATTCTTTGTTGAAGACAACTATTACTTAAACAAAGTAAAATAAGTAATTTCTTTTCTCGTCCGTAGAACGATATTTCTGTGTGTGACCTCTTCTTCTTCTAAATAGCAAAGACACGTGAAGGAGGATAAATAAGGCCCCGATCGATATTTCCCGATCGGAATGCATCGGAAGAAAGCGGAGGTGTGCCCGTTAAAACTCGCCATTAGAGCAAACGGTGCGTGCGTACGTAACGTGCAGGGTAAATTACACGATGCACCGCTTCGATCGGCCGCCCCACATTCCCCGATGCTCGCCCGGCGAATTTCGGGGCGCTCGCCCGGTCAGCCGGTTCCCAATGATTATCCACTTAAATCGTGAAGTCGCGAGCAATTATGTGGGGGTGCGAGGGTTAATTCGATAATTGTGTTATATTCCGTTCCGCGAGTAATTGCCACCTTTCCGCGAATGCAAATCCCTCCCCGCCGCGGTAACACCGAAACTTACCATCGCCGGCTCAACTACACACGACGATACCCCATTTAACCATTTTACTGTCTCGTCCGCCGAGATCTCGTTGATTGTACGGCAATTAATGAAAAATCTGTCACTAATTTACCTTAACATGAATAATTATATTTCGATTTCGCCAACTCTGAGATTGATTTGTATGTGACTGCGACTCTGTTATTTGATGTAACTTATGTAAAGCAATTGAAATAATAATTTTACGGAAATAAAGAATTATTTAATATAATTCATGATTAAATAAAGAGCAAGATCATCCGTTGCTGTTACGAATTCATAAAGATCTTCAAATTTTTGATTTGACTGTTCGGTTGATTCAATTTTCTTTTCTTCCGTATAATTTTTTTTCACACATAATGTTACGTTACAATCTGATTATCCCACAATTTTATATTTCTGAGCGCGCGTTTGCGAATCAATATCTGCAGATAGAAATTCCGCGCGCGCGTCTAATTGTGGCGAGAACATTCGGAAACGCGCCCAGAGAAACGAGAGCGAACGGAAGAGAAGAATGCGGGGTTAAAGAAGCAGAGGAAGACGAAGAAGAAGAAGAAGAAAGGAGCGAATCGAATCAAGCGCGTTCGGCTGCAAGCGAAGGTTAAAAGAGGGGAGAAGCACGCGTCCGCCACGCTCCCCGTGCACACACCTGGGGCCAGTTGGCTAGCGAGAGGAAGGCCCTTCTACCATTGGGCCCACAACCAAAATGTCCAATTATTAACAAATTATGATCGCGAAATTGGAGAGTCTTCCGGAAATACGGAAACGAGAACTAGGCGAGGAGGACCTCGAGCGAGATCCGCGGCCGTATCGCTAATATCGTCGACAAGCTACCCCCGAATGAATCGCTTTCTGCGAAAGATTCACCGAGTTATTAAGATCCGTAGTGTACTTCTCTCGGCTAGTTTTACTTTAAGTAAAGTCATCTAAAATCTCAGAAAATGCATCGCCAAATTTAAGAATCGTTAAATTAAAAAGAAATTAGAATTAAAAATTAGATTATCAAACAATGCTTAAGAAAAAAAATAGATTATCAAACAAGTTATTTTGACTGCTAGAAAAGAAAATTAGATTATCAAACAAAAATTAGATTATGAAACAAGTCATTTTGATTGCTTTAATAATTCTAATGTTAGTTTACTTATGTGAAAATCTAAATTAGCTTTGAATCGGTTAGATTAAAGAAACGAATTTGAACCGATCTAGCGATATACGATAGCCCGGGCAAACTCTTAAACAGCACCTAATTGCTTATAGACACCAAAATAAAATACACACATTATAGCTTCTAAGAAAAATAATTATTATAAACGAACAGATGATGTTACTGTTAAAAGATCTACGCGTATAAGGATAAGAGAAGCGCCGCTCTTTTTAGATCGATCCGATAGCATTTGAAGGAACTCGTACGATATCACGTCGGAAGAAGCGAAATTAGTGAAGCGAATTTCCTTCCCCGAAGTCCAACCGTTCGTAGTTCCTCCCTCGCGATGGGTATTCGCCTCCTTTCCTCCCCGATGCCCTTTTACGAAAATTTACGGGGCACCTGCCACCCCGTCGCTCCCTCGTTGCATTTCGTTATGTAATCGCGCCGCACTTGATTCCCCGTTTGAGTGTATGTTCCTGTCCACATTCGAATCGACGATCATCCGTAATCGAGTGTCACGTGAGCCTTGTAAATC
Source organism: Tetramorium alpestre (assembly GCA_021460005.1). NCBI lineage: Eukaryota > Metazoa > Arthropoda > Insecta > Hymenoptera > Formicidae > Tetramorium > Tetramorium alpestre. Next base: position 39,978 of record JAJVSH010000022.1, on the reverse strand, counting down.
AAGCCGTCTCTCTGTCTCTCTCTTTCTCTCTCCGTGCAGTGCAGCGGTAGCAATCGCGAGACACGGCGCCGGTTACGGTACCGGTAACGCTAAGAGTGGCATCTGCTTTTGCGTGTAACGGCCGCGTATACAGTTAATTCGACCGCTCGAAAATCCTTTGCCACCACGCGGGAATATGATTACACGCGTTTCATTCGGACACAAAACAGTCCCGCAGACACGTGGAGCATTGCGTCTAATCGTCCCCGGGCGTGCATCCTCGCGGTAGGTCACAGACACAGATGCACGAAATCGTTGATTATCCCGGCGCAGACAGCCTCTTTCGATTTTCGAATAGTTTTCTTTGTGTTCCTATAACATAATGTAACGTGTATTGGATATCGATTGGATGAAATATAAAAGATTGAGAAAAACTAAACGCTTCGTAGATAGATAGTTCAAATTCTTCTCTTGAATCTAGTCGACTCAAAGCTAATTTAGATTTTCACATAAGTAAATTAAGAATTATCAAAACAGTCAAAATAACTGGTTTGATTATTTTTATTTTTAATTTCTTTTTAATTTAGCGATTTTTAAATTCAGCGATGCATTTTCTGAGATTTTACATGACTTTTATTAAAATATTAATGATTTGAGAGAAATTGATTTAATCATTTATTGAGTAAATGATTAAATTAATCAATTAAAAATTTCCCCCTTTATTCTTTTTTAAAGATATATAGAGAGAAATTAAATTGATCGATTTAATAATTTATTAGATACTTAAATAATAGAAATTAATTAAATAGGTTCTAGTTCTAGTTTTAAGCTTAAATTCACGATTGAGAGATTAGTAAATAGAACGCAACAGCGAAAACTCGATAATTGTTATTGTTGTCAATTATATTGCATTCTTGTTATCAATGATTACACTTACTTTCCGTATAGCATTTCTCGTAAGTAATATCAAAAAGCAATAAAAAAATCACGTAAAGATTGTCGGCGGTACCGGGTATAACTACAAGGAAGAGAGATCAGCGGTGAGACCAAGAATCCGACCAATAATTGGACCAACTTGGTCACCGACAGGAAACTGAAGTAAAGTGAAAAACTTCCAATGACATTAAAGTCGCATTAGCCGGGACTAAGAAGGAAGCGGAACGACTTTCCGGTCCATTTGTTTCCACGTGTGGATTACATGCCAAAAGGACCGACAGTGAACTTTCACGCGGTCTTCTAATCCTGCTCTCTGAGAAAATCCCGCCGATCTCGCATACTTGTATCATCATAAATGACAGGTTCTATACGACTAGAAGACAACGAAACGTATCCTAATAAAGAAACGCATTACAAATTATAGGAACAAACATTTAAAATATAAAGACAATTTTTTCTTATTAAACATATTCAACAAAATTTTACTTGCAAAAACATTTGATATTAAAAATAAAAGAATTTTGTGTGAATTAAGAGATTTAGAAAATTATGAACAATAACTTTCTATTTCTCTTGATTAATTTCACATATCGGTTATTTAAAAAAAATTTTTAACTGAAATTAGAATTGTTGTTTACTTAGAAAGCAACGATAAGACAAAAAGGAGCAAAGACCTAAGAGGGATCTTATGTCATCCAGAAGCAAGGATCTTGGAGTAAGATTGCTCTTCGATTAGACCCACGTTCTGCGCATCGGTTTGATTAATCGCCGGCCCTCGGCCGGATACATTTTCGCGCTAGGGTTTTATGAAGATATTAACGAAGGGTCGTTTTCGGTAAGCGGCCATATAAGCCGTAAGCGGACGCGCGCAAAAAGGAGCAGCAGGTCGGTGCTGGTTTTGGCGCTGTCTAAGACGCCTGAGCCGACCACCGATCGTACGACCGATAACCCGGTTAACCCCACCAGTCTGTTATTATAATATTTGCCGAGCCGAAATATAGTGATTGCTTATTTGCTCGGGCCCAATTACGTTGAAGCGCGCGCCGGCTAAGGGCCCGCGCTACGTGACGACGTGTAGGGGGATAGGTACGGGAAGGAGGTGCACTTAGTCCCGAACGAGCCCGGCCAACCACCCACCCCGTATCCTATCTACCTGCCTCGGCTAACGTCGGCGACGCTATAACGATTAGGTTCGCACGATCAGATACAGGCGAGCGTAATGTCTATTATTGCTCGCGGAGAACGCGTTACATCGAATGCTTCAGCGATATCGACGATTTTTCCATGAAAAATCACGCCTTTCCTTTCCTCGTTAATGCGTTCTATCCTAACAAGAAAGCGGAATCGTAAAAAACATAAAGAACTTTACAACTTTGGCATTCTCGCCATCTAAGAAAATGATCAGTCTTATTTCATTTTTATTTAAGTGTGGAAATTATGTATATATGTATGCATTGTATTTTCTTCATTGGCTGAACAGTATTATGATGAAAGAACAAATAGATTAATGATAATGACATAATAAATGGGGGCTAACTTGTATATATAATACCACAGTCGCTGTAAAAAATGCTGTATTGTAGTATATGAAGACAATATTCTCCTTACTTTCTGCATTTAAATGTACAAAGAAATAAATTTTCTTATTTATTTACGGCTTCCATAATTTCAGCAGACCATCTTCACTGTAAGAACATAACAAATTTTGGTGGGGATGATGCGACAGACCGATTACGTCCTTCTCGTGTATCTAAAAAGGCCGAGACGCTGTTAATCGGAATAAACGAATGTCACGATAAAACGTGAAGCCATACTCACATTGAGTGTCCTCTCGAGCTTTCCCGACGATGTGGAAAAACAGTAAAGTACAAGATCCTCACCGACGCAGTAGATAAATTCGCCACGCGGGCTCACTACTGTAGTTACGAAGTCACCTCCCTCTCGTTTACCGCTGGAGAACGATCTTACTATTTGCCCTTGCATATTCATAATTACTACCGTATTAGAACGATTGCACACGACGAAGTGCTCTGGGTTTCGAGGAAGAGCATGTATGCTGTTTACTGTGAGATCAGCGGCTCCTAATGACTTGTAAGTGCCTATGCATTCGGTAGTCTTCAAACTCCAAATTTTCACAGTTCCGTCCGACGACGCACTATAAAATAATGACACTCGTTTGTCAAAATGAAAATTATTATTTTCAATTTGCATAAATACCTGATTATATTGTGACCATCTGGAGAGAAAATGACTTCGTTGACAAAGGAAGAATGACCGCGGAACTCTTTAAGAGTTTTTCCAGATTTAAGGCCATGTATTCTATAAAATTTGTTCGCGACTGTGTTAATAATGTTATATTTATTGAAGTATATTCGACATGTAACTCTTTTTATTTTACCTTATAGTAGTATCGAACGAGGCCGACAATATTTGACTGTTATCTCTGCTAAATTGTAAGCAAGTCACGCCTTTCGAATGCGCTTTCTCAAATCTCCTTAAGCACTGTCCGCTCTGCACTCTCCAAACTTTAATTTTACCATCCTGACCACCGCCTGCCAACATCTCGCTGTCACGACTGAACGACATTGACAGGACTGCTTGCTCCATCATCATAAAGTTGTCCTGCGCCTGGTATTTTAAGTCCTTCCTAATTTTGCCCGTCGTGAAGTTCCACACTTCGATAAAACCATCCACCGAGCCAGTCACTAGGTATTGACCGTCAGGTGAGAAACGTGCGCACTCCACATGTGACTTCTGGCCGAATTTAATTTGTTTCGACAATTGCGTCGGATATTTCTCATCTTCCTGATCGCGAACTGCTGCTTTTCCTCGGAATAAATCTATCGTAGTGCCAGGAGGTAGCAGACCCTGATGCTGCTGCCACTTCAACGCCTGTCCCAATAGGGCGAGCAATCTGCTAGATGGTACTACCGATACTTCACCAGCGAGAGCAGTGGCTATGTACGCTCTTCGTTTTTCTTTCGTGCTTCCGTCAGGATATGCCTCGCGCGGATCAAAATATGAACGTGCGAGTAAATTCTCTACAAAAAATGTATATATTACAAGCATTATTGTATAATTATAAAATAAAAAAATTGATGTAAGATATATACCTAAGTGAATGTATCTCTCAGGTTCTTGTTGTTTCATCATGATCATTGGATCAGTCTGTCTTAGCAAGGAACGTGCCGCGCCTAATTCTCGTAGTTCTATTAATTCTAAAACAACCTAAAAAATAATAAAATATATGAAATATATCGTTTCATCAAAAAATATAACAGCACAATCAATTATAAAGCTTTAACTCAGATCTGCGAAATATTTAGAAAAATATTTGTATATTACAACTTGAAAGAACAAAATGGTATACTTAAGACTATTACATTAATTTTAATGTATAATTGAGAACTGTTTATAATAGAAAGGGTACATGTAAAATTATATATTTGAGGAAAACAAAAAACTTTTATTATAAGCAACATAAATTTTTCAATAGACTTTATATTACTTTGCTGAGTAAAGAGAGGCTCCTAATACATTCACTGTATTTTACGTGACCTTTTATCAGACATTAAAATTTTTCTTTTTGCAAATGTAAATAATTGCATATTATATATATCTTAACACGTTTATCCAGTAACTGTCACAGCAGTACCTTACGTTCAAGTAAGTTTTCATTAAAAAGTAAAAGAAAAATGTGCTCTAATTTAATATACTTACCTGTTCATACAGGTCTATAAGTTTCTTATCAGGTAATTTTAATGATTGTATAGCTTTCAAAACTGTGTCCCAATGACCATTATTTATATCGGCGACAAATCCATCCACACTGTCCACAGTATTCAGCGACACCCCTGTCTCCTCCTATGTGCAAAACGTGTCAGTAAGCAAGCAATAAAAGAAAGCCTACATTAAAACGTCGAAGAAAAAATACCTGTAAAGTTTGCAGTGTCTTCACAAGATTCGACTCCTTCAGATACTGCTGTATCAATCGGATCACACTGAAAAATAATGAAATACATTGCACGATACAATTCGTTTCTATTGACAGCAGTAAAATCATCGAAATCATTTTATGTCCTTTTTATCAATGTAAATTAACTTCAATCTCGATTTAACTTAAAGTTAATTTTTCCAACATTGTGGTAAGCTAACTAATACTTAAATCGTATGTACTTGTACATCTGAACCTGCCTAATTTGAAGATAAAACAAAGATGTATGATATAACTATTACCCAGTCAACACAGAGCATCAGTTAGAGCTATAATTTTGCATTCAATAATATAAATGTAATATAATACATACTGTTATATTCATAAATGTAATTATGTAAATGTAATATTGTTATATTACATTTACATTGTTGATGCGAAATTATAACAGATGAAATGTAACTGATGCTCTGTGTTGACTGGAGGTTCTACTTATCACTCACAACGTTCGCAGAAACATTTCATCCTTATTGTTTAATAAATACTAAACAAAGATAAAATGATTCTACGAACATTACGATAAGCGGAACGCACCCTAGGTAGCTCCAAGAAATTTGAAAAACCGGCCCTCATCATTTTTATACTAATTCTTCAAATAAGACTGAAGTTCTTAGAACTAGAAAAAAAATAAAAAATAAGTTAATCCTCATTGAGATGCAATAAAATTACTCACTCGGCAGACTCGATTTCGATCGACATCTCCAAATATCTTTCGATTCAGGCAGGCAGAGCAAAACTACTACGATCAAAGGTTATGTCCTAAGCAACCTCCAGTGTCCGGCGACGCGGTTTACCGCGCGTCCGCATCGTTCGCAGACGTAAAAGCAAGAGCGGCCGTAGCCGCCCGATCGTAATTAAATATCAGCGAATGCCGTCCCTTCCGAGAAAAACAAAACGTCCGGCACGTCGAAAGCAAGTTCCTCCGCGCACAGTCCGAACGCTCGCCAACGCTCAGTCGCCGGCCGCTTCCGCCAGATGGCGTCGCGTCCGATACGTCGTGCTCCAGATTCACCTCTACCTAGTCCACTCTGGTCCCCGCGCAGCATCAATAACACACGGGCTACACAAATAAAATGCGGCTATTTAAAATCAGCTCCTCGACAATGTGAGAGTCGCGATCTTTAACTGGGCCGTGAGTATTTCAGCGACGTTCGTCCCTCGCCTCGCGCCTCGTTAATTCCCCGCAGCTGCGAAAAATCGACCGCCGACGGCCCAGCGGTGCTTCCGTTGTACATCTGTCAGAAAGTGATGGCAAAGTAGTGTTTTTTTTTTCTTTTTGTTTTGCTTCTCTCTCGCTCGTTGCTCTCCTTCGAAAAATTCTACTTAATTGTGACTTTGGAGAAGGCTCGAATTGTGAAACGGCGGCCGCATGAGTGTTTGTGTAACGCTCCCCTCGTTTTCAGTTTCAAAGTGCAAACTTTGATGCCTTTCAGATTCACGGCCACCTTCCTCTAATCATGAGAGCCAATCTTCTGTTCGTTATTCTGCTTCCAACGTGGGCCGGCGCGGTCGTGTGTCCGCAGCATTGCACGTGCAAGTCGGTCGGTGCTCAAGCCGAATGGTTGCGTCTCAAGTGCGGCGACGGTTTGGAGGAGATCAAGGATGTTGATGTCAACAAAGTCAGCGTGGAACTTATACAACTGTAAAGCACCTTTATTTTGCACCTTCTGTATACATACTTTTGATTTTGTGAGGATGGTGTGATAATGGCCTGAATCGATTGTAGGGACTTGAGCAAAAATCTCATTTATGTCATTCAAGCGGATGCGTTTGTGAATCTGACGAATCTCAGGCGGCTGGATTTATCGAAAAACAGGATTACTTCTATAGGCGAGGATTGTTTTAACGGCTTGGAAAACTTGGAGCGATTGTAAGAACTCATACATGAAAACTTACCTATAAATTCATTTCAGTCCTGTGTAAGTCCTCATAAAACTCATGATTTCAGAGATTTGAGCCAGAACCAGATATCAACGATAGACAGCTATGCGTTCAAGAAGTTATCAAACCTCAAAAGGCTGTAAGTCTAAAGTGAAAAAGCCGATATAGAAATGTTTTCTATATAAAGATATTTCTTTTTCTCTTATGCATTTTTTGCTTTGTTGCTCTAGCGATTTATCTGGAAATAAAATTGCTGCTCTGGCGTCATCCTTATTTCATGATTTATTGGCCTTAGATCGTTTGTAAGTTAATGCAAGATTTATTTATGCTAGCAGATATTAATTTTACTAGCTTTCTGTGTACATATATATTATTACGTGAAAATGTATTCGTAATATACAAAAATTCGCGTTTCTGTATTTTAGGAAATTAAATGGAAACAGTTTGACTACTTTGAAAGAAGGAACGTTTCACGGGCTAAAGATGTTAAAACAGCTGTGAGTAAAACCAATTTACACTTATTTCTCATTAATACATTTATATAAAATTTATAATATAATTTCTGTGTGTTTCAGAGACTTGTCTAATAATCCTTGGAAATGTAATTGTGACCTATATTGGTTTAGTAATTGGATTTACAATTCTTCAATTAAATTAAAGTAATGTATATTGCGTATCTGTGATTAATCACGATTACTTACTATTGATAATCCTTTACTTGGCTAAACGTTCGACTTAATATTTCAGTCCGACGCCCAAGTGCGCATCACCAATACTCGCCAAAGGGCAATCGTTGAAGAAATTAAGATTCTTGGAGGAGCTTCAATGCCAATGGATATCGCCGGCAATTGAAATTCGTCCGGTTCAAAACCAAGTGGTCTTCGCTGGAGATTCGATTACCTTGAAATGCAGGGCGCCTAGCATTACAGTAGACAAAAGTGCCAAGTTGAATTGGTTGTGGTATCCTAACGCTTCCGCCGAAATCGTGGATTTAAATGCCTACAAGGATCCGCGAAAGAATTTACCCAACATTAAGGTTGACAATAGATATCTTTCAGATAGCGGCATCGTGGACAGGTAATTTTTTGAAGTTTTTCGAATTAAAAAATATATATTAACTAATTATTGTATCTTTTGTGTTGTCTCTCAGTGCTCTTAGTATAGTTCCGATCAAGGAGGAACATAACGGACAATGGAATTGTTTATTGGTTTCCGTAAATGGCAACAAGTCAAAGGCGGTCAGCGTTATTGTAATATCCGAGCATACGCGTTACTGTCCTCTAGCAGGTAATTAATCAAATCTTACCCTGCTAAAGAATTGTTAATCATGTAATGATCCTAATTTTTTTAGTCACGAGAAACAACAAGGGCATTTACACGTGGCCGAAAACGATAGTTGGATGGAAAGCAGAGTTACCATGCGAAGGCAGCCGTCTGTCGGGCTTGATGCAAACCCCTTTGAAAGCTTTTTATCATTGTAACACGAGCGGTCAATGGGAACGTCTAAATACGGAATCATGTCCATACATATCTCACACAACGAAAATTTTAGAGCAATTTTCGAAAGTTAATCTATCCTTGACGAAAAGTAGTCTGCTAGAGACAGCTAAGAGATTCAAAAATTATACGGGAAACGGCTCGGTGAAGTTAACAGATCCGGTTGAAGTCCATTTCATTGTGCGTACCATAGAGAATTACTTGAACTTCTTGGTAGATGAGAAGGAACTCGGAATTATGTTGGTCGACATCATCAGTTCGATGATGAAATTGCCGAAAGAGATATTAAAGAGGGCGGAAATAAATTTCAAAGCCTGCACAAGACTGATAAAAGCGATCGAACGTATTGTAGAATTTACACCGTCCATACAGTCGCATAAAAAATACATGGCGCTCGAGGAGTTTCGAGTTAAACGCGACAGTTTTGGTGGCTTGACATGTACATGGTACACAAATATCGCTACAAATGCTGATTCGGATGCGAGATTTCTACACTGCACAACAATTAACAGGACGACGCCGATCAATACGAAGGATAAGGCTGTAGAAGCTTCCATTCAATTACCTGCCTCTTTGCTGCTACATGGGCAAGACGGTGTAATAGCTCAACAGCTCATGATATCTATGTACAGCGATAGCAGATTATTTCCCAAAACGATTGCAAATGATAGCATGGACATATCAACGTGTATCGTCGGCAGTAAATTAAGTAAGTCGAAAACCGTACAAAAACTTATTTTTCATTTTTTTAAATAATTAAATAAATTCTTGTATAATTCTTTACAGTTGGTACTTCAATACGAAATCTGTCCGATCCGGTTTATGTCATGTTGAAGGCACCGTTGTATCATTATAATGGAAGAAGGCCGAAACCAGTGGTATGGGATGAAACGTTGAACAACGTAGGAGCATGGACCAGTGATGGATGCCATTTAACTAATCTATTAAATAATCTGATAGTTTTTCATTGCGACAGATTGGGATATTATGGACTTTTGCAGGAAGTTTCGCATCTTGATGTCGATGGAAATAGGTATGAGATCTACATATAATTTTTTGGGGGTTTTCTTTTCAATTGTCATTCTATATTTATCGCATGTGACTTTTGCAGTTTGCATGGAGCGAAATTTAGATACTCGCATCCCGCGATATATATCGGAAGTTTCGTAACGATAACTTGCTTGATGATTACGTCTGTGACGTATATTATCTCCTATACATCTATCACGATGCCTAAGAAGGCGAAACATTCGGTTATCAACACTTGGTTCGCCATGGCACTGTTATCATTTCTATACAGTATCGGCATCCAGCAAACAGAACACGTCGAGATTTGTCAGGGCGTCGGCCTTGCTTTACATTATTTGTCACTGTGCTGCCTTCTGTGGATGGCAGTATCTGCTAGGTAAGTATATTGCTTGTTTATCAAAGAAAGAAGAAGTATTAATCAAGTATTAATCCTCCTGTTTCAGCAATATGTATAAGAAACTAACGAAACCAGGCCTCGATGTAATACCCGACGATGAGCTTCCAGATCAACCTATACCCAAGCCCTTGCTAGGACTCTACTTAGTCGGATGGGGTGTGGCCTTGATAATTTGTGGAATATCCGGCGCGATTAATCTGCGCGAGTACGCCGGTTACTCTCATTGCTTCCTCACGTCCGGTCCGGCGCTCGCTGCGCTCTTTATTCCGTCCGGAATCTTAATCGCGTACCTGCTAATCTTCCTCTTGCTCATCAGACGCGCGATTCAAAACGTCGACACGAATGCGCAATTGTCCGAGGGTACTCAGGCTACGGAGAACATGGATCTGGAGTTATTGGAGCCGAATGCGAATCCTTCCGGAGATAGGAACAGCATGCGCAGCACGCAAACAGTGTCCTCCGATATTGAGGACCCGGAACATTCCCAATTTACGCAATGGAAAGGCCAAGTCATAATGTTAGTATTATACTTGATGTCCTGGAGTAGTGCAGTCGCGGTAACGATCAAGCCATTTAACTCCATGCCATTTGAGGAGACCGTGTTTGCCGTGACATATGCCATCACCACGAGTTCGTTGGGTTTGTTTGTGCTGTTTTTCTACGGGATTGCTCGTAACGACGTCCGGAGCCAGTGGTTGAAGATGCGATGTTGGCTGGAGAAGCGTAAGAATCGTTGCTGTCGCACCAGGAGCGTTTGCGACGCGAACGCTGCGATCCCGACGCAACCTCTGGTGCAAAACTTTGTTCCACAATTATCAAATTCGCCAGCCACCCAAGCGATATCCGATACGAACTCCGTCGCTTCATCCAGGAACACCAATCAATCGCAACAAATCTACAACAGCTCGAAACTAACGGACTTTACGGCCAATCGAGAAAGCATACCTGCCGTTTCCGTGAATACGAAAGCGGCGAATCTAATAGTAATGCATCGTCATCAGTATCGCTCTAACAACTCCGTCACTACGTATACCGAGCCGTCATCGGCTTGCGTCGAGATGTTCTATAACCCTCATCAGAGTGGCGTTGCCAGGAAATTCTTCAAGAAGCAACGTAGACACGCGACCGCGAAGAAGAATAATCTCGGCCCGAGAAAGCAGGGCGACGGCGGGGCTACCAGCGACGGTGGCAGTTGTGTCTCCATACCTCGGCCTACTGCAAAGATCAACAACAGTCTAGAACGCAGCATCCTAAGCAGCAGCGCTAAAGTGAACAATACTAATATACATGTCGAATTGAACCCCATAAACGACATCAAGAACGTGAATATATTGTCAGACAGCGGCGGTAGTATTTCCGAAGAAAGAAACATCCCGATACGTTTCGTTATCGGTCAGGAGAATCTGATGCACAGTATCAAGAAGATCAACAACAGCGCGCAGCAGGACAGCCCGCACGTTAACGTCATAATGTCCAGTACGATGAGAGAAACGCCGCAATCAAGGAGAATGGCACAAGACTCGGACGCGGACGTTTCGAAGACGGACGAAGAATGGCACTTACGGAACGTCTCCCAGCAGTGCAGTTTGGAGTATAGCTCCGAGATGGATACTCAGATGACTAGCGAACGGAGCGATCACAATCTGCCGGAAATCTGCGAGAACGTGGAAACGACACAGGAGGAGTGTTTCTCAAGGAAGAAGTGTCCTAGCGTGAACGAGATCGAGGTTATCGCTGAGGAACGCGCGTCGAGAGACATGGGACGGCTGTATCTCTCCAACAGCATGTACTGCCTGCCGTTGGAACACGAAAGACCGCCGATGAACAGCTATTGCAATTCACTGAACGACATCGCGTCGCTAACGAATGCAAAGTACTGCGAGTACTCGAAACGCGAATCGCTCATGGATGTACAAAGCACAACCAGCTCGAATCTATGCGGGCGAGAAGTTCCTGAATCTCGAGAATCGTTCGACCGTTCGGAACGTTCGCTCTTTGAGATAAATAGCTTGACTAGTGATAATCCGTGTACGTTAACTCCGCACGCGGAGACCTCCTACGCCTGTTCCCTATCGAATATCTATTGCATCTCCGACAAAAGTTTGGAGGAAAACAACTCTTGCGAGGAATCGCAACTGCCAGATGTGGATCACAATGTGTTTAATGCACCCGAGTCGAAAGACCTTCTACTGGAGAAGAACTTTAGTTCTCTCGCTGATATTCCGTCAATTAGTAGGTCTAGTTCGCGCGATATAAATAATCTCAATTTAATCGATGAAATGGACGCATGTGCGGAATCTGCAAAGTCGAGTGATATACAACAATTCGAGGCTAATGAGATCTATATAGATGAGTCGGTGAGCCATTTGCCAGTTAAGAAAGAAACGAGCGTTTAATATATACTTGTACATTATATAATTTATATATAAATTTCACACATAATTTATATATAAACTATATATATATATATATGTGTGTATTATATATTATACATGTATATATGTATAATGTCTACATATATACATGATGTATACATATATAATTATATATTATATATTATACATGTATACATGTATAATAATGTATACAAATATATATACATGATGTATACATATATAATAAGACCACTTCGTCTATTATAGCAATGTATTTATTTTTATGCATATATTTCATAGACTGCGCAATATGGAGATTAGCACATTTTATAATTTGTATTTTACGAAAATAATCTTTGCTAGAATCGTATGTTCAATACGCCTCGTATTAAATGCTCATATGTTTTTGCTATTTATATCGCGTTTAGAGACGCGATTATTTAAAGTTTTTGTAAATAATGAACGTTCTTCGCCTACGAAATAGTCTTTAATCAACTTGATAGTTCATTTTAAGTAGTATAAATATTGTATGATTAAGCAAAAGTTGTATTTGAAGTGATTTTGATCAGTTGACGAAGTTAGATTCAACAGATTTAAATAATGTAAACAATATTGTCACAGTCCGTGTCACAGTCCGAGTATAGGTACATACTCACTATTGTGGCATGCATATAATAGACAAAACATACTGATTGCAAAAGAACAGTACTTTAACACAATGAAACACAATTACAATCAGAAACTCTAAGAATATCCTTCGCTTGATCAAGACATGTCAATTTGACACGCTGATTCTAAATTCTCTTTTTAAAATTGACAACTTGTCGGTTGTGGCAAGTCCTGATTGGTGGTTTTAAGTGTCAAAAAGTTTAGTACTGATTTTTCAATTTAATCAACTCAATTTTGCAACATTATTATTCAGCCCGTGATGATTATGTCCAGTATCCTGAAGAAATACTCCAATATACATACATTTATATACAATATATATCCTGTAGAGATATAATTGTAAAATCATTTTGGCTGTGAAATATTTCTCCTTAATTTCATTGAGGAATTTACTTGATAATTGTCACACGATTTTATAGCATCGCAATGTTATCGTTTATGTAATTTTACAGGTTTAGAAATATTTTTCCCGCATTTATATGATCTCTAAAGTAAACATGATATTGCATTTTATTTTAGCAAGGTGATATTTGCTTTGTATAACTGCCTAATACGAATTAAGACATAAAATGGAATTTCTGTAAGACTGAATATTAAGCTAAATTTATGAAATTGAATATGATTACCACCGACTTCCAGTATATGTACGTATACATTTTAACGAAAAACTTCTTTATAACGATGCCTAGTATATTGTAAATAATGTTCATTTAAGTTTTTAAGATGAATGTAATTTGTATTAAGAGCGTTAAAGCAGCTTGAAAGATTTTATATACTATATATTCTTTTGTCTTATTATTTTTACTTTTATATATTGATTTCTTCAAAAAATATAAACAATGTATGTACTTGTATACAAGACACAAGTTACTAATTAATACATGTATATTGTACAAAATTTGTCTATTTTGTTATATAATCATTTACTATATATAATTCTATAATATTTGGCACTTAAAACATCACACCTTACACCTTCCATCTTCCTGTAATTTTTCGCAATCATTATTATGAATTATGCTCGCACATTGTCCGACTTTGCTTCGCCCAACCAATCTTTCGGATTTTTCAGCACCTCGAGAAGTTGCGACTCCTTCGAACCGGCTTCAGGTTCGTGCATGTACTCCCATTTGGCATTCAACGGCAGAGACATAAGTATACTCTCATATCTCGCACCGGGCGTGTACAGGCCAAACTTGGTGCCGCGATCGTAGATTAAATTAAACTCGACATATCTGCCCCGTCGCAATAGTTGCCATTGTCTCTCGTTATACCCGTAGCCGTCGTCTTTGTGCTTCTTCACCAAGGGAATGTATGACGGAATGACCGCTTCGGCGCAGGAAGTAACAAACTGAAACGCCTCTTCCTGACTCGGTGTGTCGAGGTCGTCGAAAAATATCCCGCCTACACCGCGCCGTTCTCCACGGTGTATGATATTGAAATAATTGTCGCACCACTCCTTGAACTTCGCGTAGTAGGAGGGATCGTGCTTGTCGCACGCGGTTTTCAGCGCTCTGTGGAAGTGCTTGGCGTCCTCCTCATTCAGGTAGTACGGAGTGAGATCCGTACCGCCGCCGAACCACCATTGGACAGTGCCATCCGGGTTCTTCACTTCGAAATAGCGGTAATTGAAGTGAATTGTGGGGATCATGGGATTGCGAGGGTGAATCACGGCGCTGACCCCGGCTGCGAAGAACGGCACCGAGTCTTCCATCTTCTTGCCGCGTGCCCTCATCTGCTGGGCCGCACTCGGTGGTAACGTGCCGGTCACGACGGAAACATTAACGCCAGCTTTCTCAAACACCTCCCCGTCTTGCAGCACGCAGGTGATACCGCCGCCACCCTCCTTCCTGCTCCAACGATCCACTTTGAAGGACTTTTCGGTCTCCAGCGATTCGAGAGCCCTGCAGAAATCCGCCTGGGTCTTCATCACCAACAGCTCCATTCTTGTTTTCATGTCATTCTGGCTTTTCTGCAATTTTTCAACAGCTGTGACAGGCTCGGCCATAAAGGTTTTAACATAATTATGCAGATCATTTTGCGCCGCCAGAACTGTAACTCTAGATACACTGTACGCCGCAAGTCCTGTTAGAATTCCCGCACCAACATGCTTTAGGTTTTTCGATCTGCTCCACGTAGCGTAACAGTAAACGCCAAAAGATCGCAGGCCTCTCCGCACCACAAAACTTGCAGCCATGACTTTTTCCTAATTATTTTCTCTGCAACAAAATTTAAAGTATTTTATTTCCTAGTACTTTGCCATAAAATAGTCTTACGATTATATATTTTATATATATTTATAATCGGGAAGTATTTTCCGATTAGATAAGATTCAATAGATTAGATTAATAAGTGCTTTATATTTATGACTAACAAAATGTAGAGAGTACTTTGCTACCTTTTATGATTGCTATTATTGCCGTTTGTGTCTGACACCTATTTCACATTGTTAATACGACTGTTTTTGCTGCTTCGAAATTTAAATGCAAGAGAAAAACAAGTTTCAAAGCATCTCTCAATGAGGTTAATGAATCAGCTGACAGTGTAGTACTACAGTGACAGAGAAGGTGCATGCTCGCGCCATCTTTCATAGTGGGCAATCTATACGTATTATTGTTTGAAAAATAATGCGACAACAATCGCAGTAAGATTTTAAGAAAATTGAATGCTATTAAAGTTGAATGAGATCAAGAAATATTGTTACTGCGGCAACTTATGCGACAGCAATGCTTTTATAAATACTGTCTTGTCTATATAATTGTAGTATAAATTACACGGGAATTTTTGTACGTCAATGAAATTGTCTTAAATTGAAAATCTTAAAAAAAAATTAGGTAGAAAAGCAGATTAATAATAGTAGGTTTAATTATACAATGATGCTTAACTGTGTAAATAAAATATGCTATTTGATTATATGCTGTACATTATTCAACGCTTATATTTATATTGTATAGTATCTTCATCGTAATATGTATTGAAATATTTCCAACGCTGCCGATCTCTTCTCCATGTTTTATTTGGTAACAAGCCTAGAAAAACAAAGTAAGATATTACTTCTAGGAATATATGTATATCTTTAATTATATGTATGCATACATTTTTCACGTAATTAGGTTAGCATTTATATTTACGTACCTGCTCTTTGAGCCATAGTCACCAAGACAGACATTCTTTTCTGCTGCGTTTTACACAGCCTGGTTACCCTACGTGGCAGCATTGTTCCGTTTGGACGCAGAAACTGACTCAGAATAAGAACATCCTGAAAAACATGCAAAGAGTTTCAGACTTAACGATTAATAGGAAATTGTTGGCGTAACACAAATTATTTTAGTACTAGAACTTGTAACAAAAATTATTTTAATAATGGAACTTACAGTGTGCTTAACATCAAGTTCCGTGGCGCAAAGAGGACACGCGTCCGAGTCCAATTTCAGCAATAAGTGTTCCTTCTTCTGAGGCACCTTGATAGCTTCGATAGTTAAGACATTACCTTCTTTCTTCTCAATTACTGAAAGAAATTAAAATGTAAATAAACTCAAGATACCGAACGAGAGTTATAGGTTAGGTTCATAAAATTTGCATTCCCCGCTCTAAGTAGCATTTATTCGACAGCGGACTCACTCTCTCTTAAGCGTGTAGTTGCGGACAGCGATACGCTTCTATTAGATTTCGTCAAAATCAGACTTTTTGCAAAGTCCTTTAGGGATCGAAACAGAACCGCCATTTTTACAAGACATGAGGCTTTTCGATGTCTCTCTCTCTCTCTCTCTCTCTCTCTCTCTCTCTCTCTCTCTCTTTCTCGTATTGAAAGCTGTCGGTAACAAAGAAAATAAACAGAGTCGGTATCTCGTATTTTGGATAACATAAATTTTCACAGAAAGTTTGCAGTACATTTTGTACGCTTTTCTCAAAGCTCTCACAGATTTCTCTGCAAGTTAAATTGATTAATAATTTATTTACTTTCTTTATATCTTATATATTTCCTTACATTAGCAACTGGACAAAACTTAGAAATTTTTAAAGGGACATTTACGTATAATACTCATTTGCCAAATACATCCGGTAGATTTATTTTTTTGTATACTATGCTACATTTTCTGCACTTAGAATGTGGCAGGTATGTAATCAAGCAAGAAAAATTGAAAAAAAAGGGAAAAGATGTCCAAATGGAATTCAACTGTAAAAGACAAACTTCACATCGGAAGTACACGTGGCAAACTGCCTTACAATTAGCACATGAAGTTGCATTCATACGCGTTCCATCCCAATCGATCTAAAATATTTCAGCAAGATTTTTGCAATATAACTGAAGTGTTACAATATTGCAGCAATAATATAACGTCCCAGTTGTATTCCAGGAATCTTGCTGGAAACGTTTTAAGTTGACTGAGAATGTTTATTTCTATCACTGCAAGTTAATCTTGATTTTTTAATCTTGATTTAACTTACATTTTATTCTAATTCTTAGAACTTAAAAAAAGATGAAAAATTAATTAAACCGAAAGTAAAAATTAATCTGCTTTGATAGAAATGGACGTAAATCACAAGCTGTCTAATAAGTGTATCCAAAAATAAAAAATCTCTGACGCCTTTTCTCTCTCTCTCTCTCTAAACTTTTACATTAAAAGGAGAAAGAAAGCTTGTGAAAAAAGCTTCCTTTCAAAACCACGAGCCAATCGCGATACACAAGTAGTCTAGAGGCATCTGGAGCCAACTTCAAGTGGGAAGGCGTCAATGACGCCTTCTCTACATACGCCACGGCGTGACGTCACCACGCGCAAGCCAGCCACACGCTTCGCCTTGCTCCCGTCGCGCCCCCATCCTCCCCCTCTGCCTCCCATCTCAGTCGTCGACGTCGCCGCGCGGCCGTAGCGCTCTCGCGGCAGTCGCGGTCGTCTGCGATGAGTTTAGTTTTGAAAACAAAGGGCCGCCCGCCGTTTACCGTGGTGTGTCGTCGTCGTCACGCGGCTCGCGCGTAAGGAAACGGAAGCGCTCGGCCCGCAAGCGGGGCGCAGACGGCAGACCGAGGATTAAACGCCGCCGTCGGGACAAGTCGTGTGTACGATCTCACGGTCCTTCCGTCCCTCCTTCAGCTGTTTATTCGTACGTCCGTTCCTCTCTCTCTCTCTCTCTCTCTTTCTCATTCTCTCTTCCTTTATATAGAGATATTTATCCTATTCATCTCCTGTCTCTTTTTGTGTCTCATCCGACCGCCCCCGTGTCACCCGTGACGACTCTCCCCTTCGTGTCACCGTCGCAAGCGTGATCAACAACAAAAAAAATGGACGCACTTCGGGAGCAGGTGATGATCAATCAGTTTGTGTTGGCCGCTGGCTGTGCCAGGGAACAGGCGAAGCAGTTGCTGCAAGCGGCGCACTGGCAGTTCGAGGTGAGGGGAAAAATTGAGAGTGACGGACCCGGGAAGCACGAAAGGATGAGGAAAGAGAACCCGAGGAATCCTTGCACGTCTCGCGTGCTTTCCCTCCTCCTCCCCCTCTCTCCTCGACCGTGTGTGCGCGTTTCGCACACTCTTGCATTATGCACGGTATATATCCTCGCTCGGACACTGCTACGTAAACAAAGCGACGAAAATGGCCGCCGTCGCCGCTGGCACGGCTCGGCCGCTCAAACGCCGCGTGAATTACCGCGACGTTCGGCCGCGGTAAGCTCACGGGACGGCGACGGGAGCTTTCCGGTCCTGAGCGGACGATGACGACGAGGGCGATGACGACGCGGCGGCCGTCGACGTAGGGCGCGACTCGCCGCCGAGGCCGACGGCCGCCGAGTCGGCTTGCTTCATTCATAAAAATCACACGATGTTGCTAATGCGACGCGGCCCGCGTAAGTTCGCAGAAACGATCCGCAAATCCGCATGGCACATGTCTTTATCGGACAGACCTCCCTACCCTCCCCGCGGCTCGCCGTAAACGTGCCGCATCGTGGAACAGCGACCGTAAATAATCGCCAACAGCACATATAGATTCTGAGAAGGTTCGGAAGATATAGGATATTATAGGAATGTATTCTCAGTGTATCAAGTATATTCTTAGTACGTTCTATAGACTAGCAGAACCCAGCCAACGCCGAATATTTTAGTAAGATTGCCGCAATAGCGTAACATTCCAGTTATATTGCAAGAATATAACTGAAATGTTTTGGCTGGGAATATTTTAGTAATGTATTACAGCAATATTGTAACATTCCAGTTATATTGAATATTTTCCGCTGCCTGTGGAATATAAATGTGCTGTTAGGTATAGATAACTCCGGTGGTTTTCCTTTCGATGTCAAGCGGCACCTCGCTTTCGTTCCGCTGCGGGATTGTTGTTTGTTTTCATCCGCGGATTCGCACAATCAATCGTCGTCGTTGCAGGATCTCGTCGGCCGTTCGTCAACAAATCCTTCCGCGCTACAGGGTGTCTCGATGTATCGATTGCGCCAGTTGTGTTATGCCACATAGGTCGCCGGGAAATTATTGCGCAATGTTATTGCTCCGGAGCGTGATTGCGGTTTATAATCCTCGCCCGTCGCTTTCGCGCACGACGCATGCAAAATCTTATCCCAATTGACGGACGTAGGACGATGGGAGGGATCGATAATTGCTATTTGCGGCGTGTCACGTGGTATATTGTGTTTACACGCGTCTTCTGCAATCCTGTTAGGCTGACGTTACACAATCTTGTGCGTGAAACCTACGTTAGACGCGCCAATTTTAGTCACAAATTTGACCACCTGGTCTACGATCGTAGGCCACTTTCATTTCCATGTGTTTTGGCAAATTTTCATTTTTTTTTAAATTAAAATAACTTGTAAAACGTAGACTTCAATTCATATTTATGTATGTATTTATTGCGCCGACTTATTATGTCCATTTCTATCAATATAAGTTGACTTTAATTTATTCTAATTTTCTATTTTTTTCTAGCTTTAACAATAAGACTTAAAAAAATAAAACAAAAGTTTTCGAATGGGATTAAAGTTAAATCTATGTTGGTAGAAATGGATATTATATAATATATTCATATATGTAGTTTGTGATAGGCGAATTGAAAATTTATATAAATATGAGAGAGTGATTTACAATAAAAATGTAGATCACTCGCGCGATCAGCGTAGCGTTAAAAGCAGGAACTGGGAACTGACTGTAAATTCGTGACAAATTCGGGTCTCTATGCCCCGGCGGACACGCGAGCGTGACTCATCTACGTAATTTTCCGCAGACAGTGGAGTCTCGCCGTTGTTGACATAGAATCCCATTTTCCCCATACACGTAGTAGAGAAAATTAAATTCGCCAAATTTATGCTGGTTTTTTAAATCCGGTTGGACGTGAGGAATGTGTCGCGATCTTTCACCCGGAAAATTTTGATAGCTTCCAATTAATTGCGTTACATTGTAGCAATTTATCGTTCATTCTGAATATGAAATGTAAAGAATGAGAGAAATTAAATCGTATCTATTCGTAATATTCCTCTTTTTTAGCGATAAATCCTGCAGAATGAGATTAATTGGTTATCATCGTGCAGCGGAATCCCTCGCCAGTTTTGCCGGGTTTTAGAGACAGCTAAAAATAGATGCATATTTTTTTATATATGCTTTCGTACACGTTCACAGGGGTTGAAACTAATTGAAACAACCCTTCGAAATTAATTCAGTATATTTGATTTCAATGGAATATTATCGAAACTGCATGCAGGATATAAAAAAATATTTTAGACAAAAATTTAATTACATATTACTTTGTATTTAAACTTTTCGAAAATGTTATATTTGATCGTATTTTCCTTCGTTTGACGTAATT
Source organism: Tetramorium alpestre (assembly GCA_021460005.1). Taxonomy (NCBI): domain Eukaryota; kingdom Metazoa; phylum Arthropoda; class Insecta; order Hymenoptera; family Formicidae; genus Tetramorium; species Tetramorium alpestre. The sequence goes on along the minus strand of JAJVSH010000022.1, from coordinate 19,422 downwards.
CAAAATTTTTATTTGGATAAAAATTAAAGAACTTTTTATTATAAAATCAATCATATGTAATAATAATGTTAGATATATATTATTGAAAAAAATGGAGAGAAAAAAAGAGACGGAGAGAAGAATAGAATGGAAAATTTTGAAGAGAGTAGACATGGAATATAATCGCTTGCATTATTTACATTATTCACTCGCCAGAGTATCAGGATAAATTATGTAATAAATTTCCATATTCGTTCGTTCAGCACCACATAATTCATTTTTTAAACACATGTCGATAGCGCGAGGAGCGAGAGAGAGAGAGAGAGAGAGAGAGATATTGCGACACTAGCTAGCGTGCTAATGCATGGTGATTAGAGTTAGCTCGAAGAATCTTTCTGTGTCTTTGACCACAACGTAAACAATGCGGCAATGTGTATTTATACACGCTCCGTCTCGTCTCGTCGAGTCTTGCCTTGGCACGTACGTGTCAGCTCGGTGCAGCGCAATATACAGTGTCCCATTATTGCAACGCGTCGTGCCTCAATCATCTGGAGGAAAGATCAATCTGTGGAAAGGTCTGCCGTCTTCCGTTTTTGTAAAATCGATATCGCAAAATGTCAGCGTGTCTTCGTATCAATTTTATTATCAGCTTCGTTCATCGTAAACATTTCTTTCGACACTTTTTTGTTCGTGCGATGTCTAAACCTGTTAGTGATTATATCGATTTCAATCCACGTTGTGAAACGGCTGCGAAGTAGATAACGCGAATGTTGCAGAGCGAATTCTCCCTCCGTCCGAGAACTTTCTCCATTTCAAATGGTGCAGAGCATTAAGGCAGAATTGTGCTATCCAAAGTCCCGTCGTCGAACTTTTGTATTTACTTTTCATTAAAACTTGTCGTATATTTTGTCTTCTCCCCGTTGTTCTCCGCCTTCTCATTTAAATAAATAAACTATATAAACAGAAGGAATAACATCTACGAATTATAATTATGTAACGTTAAAAAAACTACTAATACAGTAGCAAGAATTGACTATTAAAGCCTTCTTCCAAACAAATGTCACACATTCATTTAATATTAAGCACTTATTACGCGTCGTTGGACCAGCGAATTATAATTACGCCGCGATGTAATTACGCCGATGAAAGTGTTCATTAATTAAATATTTATCGCGTTAATTACATGCAACTCCTTCAATTAACACGCTATTCTCTGAAACGCAGCTAATCGCCAGTTTTACTTATTCAGTTAGATTTGTCCTTCAATTTGCAGTATTCCGTATCCCTTTCTCGTTAAATGTACAAACAAATTATTTTGATTCAACTGGTCGATGCTTTTTTTTTCGCGGTGTTCTACCTTTAGAATATTTTTGTTTTGTATTCGGGATAAATATTTCGTCGATAAATATTAAAAGGAGTAGACCACACACGCACACGCGTGGATTTACCTTACCTTATTCCTTTCGCTGCAACGGTGACCGAAATATGAAACGCGTTCCTTGCCAGGCTGGCCTATTACATTCTTATGCTAATGCCCTCAATGTATTTGCGAGTATCGAGTATTACCGGCGCTTTAATTAAACGCCAATGGTTGAATGTCATGGTATATTGCGTAATGCATTTTGCCTTGTAATAACGAGCGTTATAGTTTGTCGCCGTCTCGACTCGAGCCATATTGCTCTAGTAAAATTACATTTGTATAAATGTTAAATTTTTTCTTCCATTATTCAATTATTATTAGAAGGTATGTATAAGTTGTTGCTGGAAGTGTCGAGAAGCGGTACGCGAGCTGTTTATAGATAATTATTGATACATTAATAATCGCTGATAATTGACGGCCCGTTGAAACTACCATCGTGTTACCAACGGTTATCAGCAATTATCGGATATCTTTATCGGTAACTCTGGGCAAGTGCAAACGTATGGCTATCCGATGCACGGGAATCGGATATCGATACTATAAAGCATCGGACGATACTGACGAAGCACCTTGCGAGGCGGTCGAAAGATCGCGACGGGCATTTTAATGACGTCTGGCAGAGTTCTTATTCGGTCCGATTACGTCGTCCTCTTGTTGTTCCTAATCATAGACGGCTATAATATCTCTTGTACTCGATCAAGATTTAATGCGCCTAGAGACACGGTGTATTAAAAACTTCATTTTAATATGTCTTAAAGGTAGATTTTTTTCAGAAATCCGAAAAAGAAAAGGAATTCTTTAATAATTAAGATTCAAGATTGTAGATGGATAATTAAACTACTTATTTTATTTTAAACTTACAATTAGATATAAGATATATATATATATATATTTATTATAAACCTGGGAAAGAATTAAAAATTTGTTTTCTTTTAGTTCTTAGTTCTTTTGATATCTATTATTTAAAACAAGTTCTTTATTTTTACAATTATATAATTATGAAAGTAAAATTGAGATGCTCAAATAATAATCAAGTTTATTTTTAAATTATGTCTAAAAATGCTACAATTTTGTTTGGAAAAACAGAAAAATCTCAGACAATTGAAATTTGATTAAACACCTTATGGACTGAACTTTCTACTATATAATTAGCAAGAATAATGTAGAATAAATTTTTTTTGCTCTTTTTATGCATTATTTAATTAAGCATGTTAACGATCGTGCTTTTTTTGTTGCAGACCGCTCTCAGTATTTTCTTCCAAGAGGCGGCGATACCTTCCTGCGCGCAAGGAGCCGGCACCCACTTCGGGCAAGTAAGTCTTCACATCGTTCACTTCTAACGTGACTGACGAGAAAAGCATGTAAAGGCGAGCCACGTACATACACACACATACACACACACACACACATTGGTGCACGTACCTAATCAATGAGTATTTCCGTATCGACGAGTTGTCGTCAGTTTCGAACATTGAAGGAGAAATAAACAAGATAAAGCCTGGACTCGTGAAAATTATTTTTACAATATTAAATCTAAAAGAATGTAAACAAAAAAAATACGACATGTTTCCCAATCGTAGGAACAAATGTAATTAAATAGGTTTATATGTTTTTAATTTTAATTTTTATGAAGTATTTTGTATCAATTTAAAGAGAGAATACATGTTAATCGCGTGTATATGATGTAATGCTATTTCTATATCAATTGACCAATTGAATGTTAATTATTTCTTACGTAATAAACTACCATTGATTTCAATACTATGCATTTTCCGAGTTTCCATACGTATTAATAATATTGCTATAATTATCTATTATATTTTCATGACTCACGTTATATTATGTAATCAATACAAAACAAAGTAATTAATAAATTTACTGACGTATATTCCATGACGTAGATTATGCTCTTTAGTCTGAAAGATTCAGAGAAATTATTGAGAAATCATTTTATTTCGTATTCCTTAACATCCAATAAATGCTGGAAATAATATTTTTTAAATAATTATGGTTGACATTTTAATTTTTTTCTACATAGCATTTGGTCGATTTCAATTGTAAATTTCTAAGAAATTAAGGATCTGAAATTTGTCGGATTTCGCAAACTCATATGTATAATTTAGAATTAATATTTCACATAGTATTAATTATATTTAATTGATTACTCGCGCAACAATATCCGTATATAATATAAAATCCATTCTAAATCATTTTAAATTCTACAAAGTTTCTCGAAGGTCAGTTATTTATTTAAAAATTATTTTACATCCGTTATATATTACGTTATATACTACTAAAAGTACTCGTCCTTGACGAAAAGTAATTCAGTTTGCTTTTTTGCTTTTCAATTTCCTGATGGGATTCCATTACAGCGAATAGACTCACAAGCTCCGGAGCAGCCGGCGTCTCCTCTTCGGCCGGCGTAATATGACATAACAATGTCGCGTTGAAGTATCGGATTCAGTCAGCGAGTCGCGTAGGCCGGCGGCTAGTGTGTTCTCGTCTTATTGATTATTCAAAAGTAGGTTCAGCGAGCGTAAGAGATCACAGAGCGAGGAACAGCGCGGACTAATATGGCCGAGCAGAGCCAATTCACGAATCTTCGTTCCCGTCCTCCTCGTCGCGTCGCGTTAATGTGCAGACACACAGGCCGGAAAATCGATTCTAGCGCGTGTCTGACCTTCACGGGGCTGACTATCATCCCTTCCGCGACAATTTGATACTGCTCTTTGATTAATTGCCCATTCTTGCGAGCTTCTTTGTCTCGCATAATCTCGTAGTTGTGCAAGATGACTGTGCAGTGATGACGAAACACAATTTGATTATATTTCTATTTCCGGCCTTTTCGTGACCAAAAAGAATTCTTTTATAGTATCCTGACGTAATCTTCTATACAGATTTCGATGTGCTATTTAGCACAATCCGATACGGTGCAGTTTATTCTGGTAAACCGATTAGATTTGTGAACTGTCATTTATTTTTTATTTTTCTGTAAAATCCAATGCTTTTGGATTACTCTCTTAAATTGGACTACTCTCTTAAAAAAACAAAATCTTAGTTCCAAGAAAATTAAACATTGAATTCCGTCCACATTATGGATTTTGAGGTCATTTTCTAAGGATTTTTTAGGTAAAAAATCTTCTGTTTCTAATGGTTTTAAATTACTAACAAAATATCTTAAGTATCAAATTTGACTCAGAACCAAAGAACCAAAGAAAATCATTTCAAGTAACAGTTCTGAAACAAGAATGCCTTATGTCCAGATTAAATTGGTGTCTAAAATATTTTCTCTTAATATATTGCACTGCTTACTTAATTACATAATGTATTAATATAGTCAACTATATAAATACTAAATTTGATCGTCTTGAAAAAGTTTTATTTCTGGAATTATAACTTTTTTAGGAAGTGCATCTTTATTAATAGGTGCACATAATGAAAATCTTTATTAAAAATAATCTCTTATTAAATAACGTTTGTCTTACAAAAATGAAAATATAAATAGTTCTTAAGCTATTCTCGGATCAGAAGAGGAGTTTCAGACGATTGCACTTTAAAGTAAATATCTGAGAGTTTCAGTTTGTAGTTCCGAAGTCGATGCAATAACGCAATAACAATGAAAGTAATGGTGCAATAACGTTTTATCTGGAAATTGCTTAAACGGCCGTAATTGACAGGTCAATCAGCTCAGTCGAATGAGCAATCGCGTCGAGAGAAACCGGTCGCCACCGGCTCCACCGGCAAATGTCAAGACCAGCTTTTTCGATTAACTCTGATATCTAACGAAAGGGAAGGTGATGCTCTCGGGACAAAAGACCAAAGAAAACCGCTTGGCGACAGCAAGCTAGTGGTAGGAGCATTACTATTCTCGATCGACGACGGGATATTTCGATCAGTTGTGTGCCAAATCTCGTCTGTGGGGACTGGATGAGACACGCATCATGACGCATAATACTTTCCGGTTTCCTCCTATTTCGCGCATCTGTGACACAACTGGTTATATTATCTTCGCTCGCTGTAATTTGCATATTGTTTCATCTATCCAAGGACAAGAGTATTCTATCTAGTTACGCAAATGTGTTCTCTTACAGGCGCGTCATTATAATGTATTAAGTAATTGCTCGAATTGCCTTTGATTGTCTGTTATCTTGAAAGCGAATGTTCCAAATAAAACAATTTTGGGAAGGAAATAAAAAGCAAGTTTTTTTTATACCGTACACGTCATTGGTGTATATTTTTTAATGTATATTTTTTAATGAAATCATAATATTTATACAATTTGAATCTCGTTTTACGTAAGTATTCAGACTAAAAAAACAGTTTAAAGATAATATATGTTTAACTCTGACATATTTGAATATGTAAAAAATGAAATATATAGAATATTTATTTTTCGATTATTTTTTTTATTTAAATACTTTTCTGGATGGAATAATCAGACGAATTAATGCAAAAGAAATAAATAATATATTGCATTTAAATAATCATTTATGTAATTTGCTTTCAAGTTATTTAACTTTAAATACGTCAAAACTGGAATTTAAAAACAAAAATATATATACATATATGCTTATGTAAAAAATTTTAATGTAAAAAATGGAAATTTGTTTCCTATAGCGTATATAAATAATAAATTGATAAAAAGAAGTACAAATCTTTCTTTTTGCGATTCTTCGTGCATATAAATCGAATGAGCAAAAGAAAATACGCTAAATATCTAGCCTTTCAATCTACTCGTAAAATAATCAATTCAATCTACTCTACTATCTACTATAAAATCAATCTACTATAATCAATCTACTATAAAATTAAATTGTATAAAAAAAGCGGAAGCATATAATTCAAAGTTAAAAGCATAAAACGAAAAGAGTATTTTACATTTCATGGATAATCTTTTTTTTTTGTTGCTCAAATATAATCAGAGTCACCGAAACTCTTTAACCGAGATAATCTTGTCTGGAACAATTGTGTAGTTCATATATAAAACATATTGAAAACACAAAAGCAACAAGGTTTACTTTGTGAGAGAACATGTCAATGGCGGTTATTTAATAGCCGCTTATCGGCGGCGAATTATCGCAGCCGGTCGTTGCCAGGCTAATACACATGTCCCCGTATTGTTTGGCCATCGTATCCGTGTACCTGACCGTCGTCACATGCAGAAGCTGAAGGTTCAACAACCCTGTTAGCTAATGGTCTTTCATGTCCGATAGATTTCTTACTCGGTCTAGCATTTCCAGTCGAAAATACACGTGCTTACTCTATGTCAGTTTTTATCTTTTTTTTTAATTTTGAATAAATGTTTCACGGTTTTTCACTTGAAATACAGTATTTTAAATATAGAATCTGCTATTTGAAGAAATTTAATCGGAAATTCTTAGGGAACTTTTGTTGAAATTATTTTTTCAGATTTTATTTTTATTTTGCGAATATTAAATATATAAAAGCGCTATATTTTCAGTATTAAGAATAAATCTTGTATGAGATTTTTAGATTTTTATATAATTTTTATTAGATAAGTTTTGATTTAAACTGTTTTATTTTGTTTTAAGAAAAGTTTAGTTTTCTATCAAATAAAAATAAACGTAATACGATTAAAGGAATTAAATTTTCATCGATGATTTTAAACATTTTTAAAGAGACGACTATTCTTGTATTTTCAGATAACACCTTGCAACACGCCAGCCACTCCGCCGAATTTTCCGGATGCGTTGCTGGCGTTTTCCAAAATGTCTGCAGGTGAAAAAACTCCATCGGGTAAGTTAATTATAGCTCCAATATGCTAATAATTAGAAATAATGTTATCTAAACTGTTTGTAAATTCATTTTAAAATATAATAGTGTAATATAATCCGCGTAAAATTTTAGAACAAAACTCTATTTATAATTTTATACACGCTGTATAAGAGTGCTAACGTTATTTTCCATATGTAATTCAATTTTTCAAGTTTTTTATTTTACACAGCGCATAAAATTATTAAAGAAAAAAATAAAGATATTATGATATATAATGGGACTTTGCACTGGCTTTGTTATCGATTACACCAATATAACGCGACATTTTTTTATTTGCCTATTTTGACAATATCTAATTTTGAAAATATCATTGGAAAAATATTAGAACGAAGTAATATTATATTTATGTGCTATGTAATTGAGAGAAAAGTATTAATTGTCATAAAGTCGTTGTAAAGCAATTTTTGCAATGTTCAGAGATTGTTATATTTTTAAACGTATTGCAGGGATGTCTCCGAGCCAGAATGGATTTCAGGCGAATTCGACACCGATGGCGGGCATCGTGCAGCATCACGCCGCCGGTGGCCGGTGTAGCGCATCCGGCAACACGACACAGCAACAGACGCAATCCCAACAGACACAATTCGGCCTGGGCGAGCCGCAGAGATAAAAATGACTGTGCTAATTGGCGATGCGCGAGCACGAAAGTCACGTAGATGCGCGCGATAACGTTTCCGGAGAACAAAATGTTGCGCTCTAAGCATGGAAGAGTGAGAAAGAGGGAAGTGAAAAAAAAACGTATATACGGAAAGGAGGAAAACTCCCCTGTCTTCTGAGAAAGCGCGTAAGAGTAAGCGCGAATGAGAAAAAATTCGCGAAAATCGCGAACAGGGTCGCAGCAGCTACATGAGATATCTCCTGCAGATTGGAACTGGATTGCTATTGGATCGTTACGTTATTCACGCACAATAAACGACGTGCATTATTGTGTTACGTGCGTACGCGCGAATAAGTAATAAGAGTGTTGATTTTCCCGATGATAATAACGAGAGAGTGTGACATGTATTTCGATCGCTAGATTTCCTTCTCGGCTTCCTCGAGATATCTAGCTTAGAATGGATCGAGTAGCCCGCTATATGTATATATATACACATGTATATGTACATAGCCGGTGTACGAAACACGAGTGAGGAAGAAGAGATGAAAATCATGTCGAAGAGCCTTCTTCTTTTTTTTTTTTTTTTGCTCTGACACGTCGGGACCATCTCGTAGGTCCAAAACGGTCGAATGACATCGACAATTTGGAACGATCGCATTATGAGAACGGCTCCTTCACTCCAATCTGACTTCCTTATCTCCCTAGACGCTATAGACACGTGACTGTTTCTCAGATTCACCGTACATCACCGTTAGACTAGAGGAATGAATTTCCGCTATCACTTCCACACCACAGTACAAAAGAGTTGCGAGGTACGAGTTTCCTCGATTACTTGAAAAACTTTACTTTATCGCACCTTTTCGCGAAAGACGATGGGAAAATGTACGTATCTTCAATGTAGATGGAAGACGAGATTGCTATTGCACAATGACTCGCAAACATTCATTTACCATGAAACTCGAGTGTTTTATTACGATCCTTTCGCTGTTCTCTTAAAATAGTGATGCTTGCCGGTACTCGCGTTACTCGCGCGACGCGTTACCGTTTCCATAAGCGATATTTCGATGGTATAAATATACGAGGCTAAGTATAATAAACGAAGCTCTAACGTGTAAAAATTTGTAAAAAGAATATCCCGAGTTATGTAACGTTCGTTTTACATAATAAATAACTATGTAAAAAGGAAGTAAAATAAAATCAAGGAAGATCTCGCGAGTGATAAGAGTATAATAGTCTGAAGGATTGATTTAGGAAAACAGTATGCCCGGTGAATATGAGCAGTGAGGAATTCTTGATTCGATTATTTCGGCTACTCGCGAATATACTAGATATTACTGCCTGGTTTTACGCAGCACTAGACTTCACGATGTTCGCAAAAGAATGCTCTTATATGGCAGCTGGCAAAACGATTCTGCTATCATAGTATCAATATCCGAATATATGGAACTCTGTATCTTTCATTATATTTCTCGTAACATACATGGACGATTATTCGTATATAGATACATATTTGTTTTCATTAAGACTCTATTTATTCGATGTAGCAGCGAATTTAGTTCTTCACAGCTTTTTAGAAGCCTGTTTCTAGTTTGAGGTTCTCGTTTCTTCGCTTGCAACCTTCTTGAATTATGACGAAAGTGAAAAATGGTGTAAATTTTTTTCTTATACTATACATTCAAATGAATTAGTTCTTTTGCATGCCATTATTCGCATTAAGTATTATAGCTTGATAAAATATACTAAGAAAACTTTCTTTTTTTTAAATTATTTTACCTTAATAAATACAATATAGATATCATTTTTCTATGAACATAATTTTATGAAGATATGTAGGTAATTTTTATCGAAAAGTCTTTAGTGTGTATTTTGTCAATCAATAATGTTAAACGTGCATACAGAAGAACTAATCTATCTCTACAATGTAGGAAAAATATTTGCATGATTTCTCGCTGTTAATATTATAATTCAATATGGTTGTAGTGCGAAAATATAGGATCCTTAACGTAAAACAACTAATTCTTTATTCTTTATAATCTCTCAATATATCTGACAACAAAATATGTCTTTACGAACGCAATACTGTGTATTTGATCCTTTTATTTGTAGTCATAATAGTAGTCTCGATCATAATAAAATTTTTTAGTCTGAGCTTAATTTGATAATTTAACTTTCATGCAATAGTATCCAGGCGTATAATTTTGTTAATGGGTTTATGTAAATAATAGTAGATATTTAGTCATAAGAAAAAAAGGTACTTTGTGAAGTACGACATATTTTTTCCAATAAGGTACACGCTTTAATATCTTCCTTATGTTTGTGTACTGTCTAGGCTGTATTGAAAGATAGTATAAAACTATCGGCGAAGAATGAAAATGTTTTACTATGTTGAAATTATGATTATTGTTTATTTGACTATTATAAAGACAGATAATGGTCATGTACATAATTTTGAAAAATTAAATAAAATATTGATAATGGTGCTTTTTCTTCTCTTCTTTCTTAATTTTGCGGTCTAATTTCATTGGTATCTTTGTACTTTAAAGTATATTATAAAGTATAGTTATAAAATAACTACTATGTACATTCGCTGAAAGCATATGATGTAATATATGTACATGTACACGTAATCTCCTACGAGCAACGTAGAAGTTTTTTCCATACGAAAAGTTAAAATATTGATTTATGTTATGTAGCAATAAGTTACTTAAAACTGGTAACTATCGATATCACTTTCCAATGAAATTTCTGAGTATGTTATCACGATATAAAATATACAAATACACTACGAAAGTACACAACGCGCTCGTATTTTTATCAATACGCGTAAAAAATTCTACGATTATGTGTAAAATCGCATTTTTTATTTTTTAAAATTATATTTACTGCGGTGGTATCTCAACGCTTCTTCCTAGTCCTGACCATCTGTCCGGCACCGGCAGAAAGTAGCGATGCATCGCAGCTATAAACCTGGCGCGATATTCCTCCGGCGAAATTATGGTCGGCAATTTACCTTGGCCACCTAGTATACCGGATTTCTTTACCATTGTCTCCAACTTTTTGTCCCACGTGAACGTTCTTATGTAATCTATGTAAATTACAAAAGACAATAAGAGTCGATGCCAGTCGACGAAAAGATAATAACATACGCAGTCATTCTTACCTATGATACCGAGTACGAGTTCGTCGGAGCTCGGTTCTAAGCCCACCAATAACGAATAGTCCATTACAGAGTTATCGGCTAAGAACTTGGTATCCTGCTCGATGGCTCGATTTAATACTGCCTTGGAATGCGATCGTATATACAGAGGAGAATCACAGCTCACTGAAATGCGAACGCTATTAATATTTTGCGAATAATACTTATTCACAGGTACTTGAATAATACATACTGTTCAACAAATTCTCGTCCAGTAGGACCAGTTCACCCTCGTGGCACGTGTCGTCCGGATTTACCAGCCGATTCCGCACGGATCCCTTTAGGTCGAATTTGTCAGTAATGATTCGATTATAAAAGAGATTCTCCATCACTAACACGCTGGTACGAAGCGCCGCGTTGGTCGTGTTGTTTTTGAACGACACTCTGTACACACCGACTATCTTGCCTAGCAAGGTCGGTTGCTTAGTTTGCTGACATTTTTCCATATAGGCAAAATAGTTGGGAGCAAAGTCGAGGAAAATTTGCATGTCCAGTCGAGACATCTCTTTTATGATGAATCGATCATCTGTAAATGGATAATGTGCTATAGTCGAAGCGATTAAAGATTAAAGATACTTTTGAAGAATGTATCTTTTATCTTGTTATAGATCAATTATAGCACATTTAAATGCAATTTGAATAATTAAACGAAATAGGCGATATCTTACCTCTGCTCTTACAGAAGGCACTGCCGCTTTTTCCGCCTCTCGCCGTCCACTGCACAGTCCGACTTAGGCTTCTCGTAAACCCGTCCTCGCCGCAGGGTAGAACGTTCTCCCTCAGCGCGGCGAATTGCGCGGCAAAATATATCCTACAGAAGAAATTCGTCGTGGCGTCGTTAAACTGCACTTCGATATAATTTTGCTGCTTGATCGCTTTCTTATCGTCGTCGACATCAGGACCGACGACGCCACTGCCGGTCGTTTCCGTGCTTGACACATTCTTGTCGGATTCAATGGGACTGCTGGCTGGATTGGGGCTGTTGCCTCGGAAGAAGGATAGCATGGACGGCCGCTTGAATTCGCTCAATTGCGCCAGGTCGACGGAGCTGTCCTTACCCTCAGGAAACTTACGTTTACTCAATGGACTAGGGTTCAATTCTGGTCCCTTCGCTGTACGTAAGAGCTCCTGTAACGCGTGTTTGTAGTCGTGCGAGTCCAGAGCGTACGCAATTATGGACGAGAGCTCGGATTCGTAGACTACTATGGGTACCACAGACCTGTGAAAGAAATACCATTTTATATATACATTCATTTCAATGTTTATTATCGCACAGTGAATATCATAAAATTAAGATTAAAAATGGTACCCGAGAGGCAACAGGTAGTGCTCTAAAGGCCCTAAAGGATTCGATATCGTATGGTTCACGGAAACGGACGGTAGCAATTGCGATAGGATCGTCTTCTTCTTTTTCTTCTTATCGTGAGCATCGTCGGAGGATATCGGTAGAACGTCGGAATGCGATCTCTGATGCATCTTCGGCGAGCCCTGACCGGTGACGACGACATCGTCGGGATTATTGGTAGGTTCCACAGGCTCATTGTCAGAATTCTCGATCAGCTCGGGCGGCTGGAAATCACTCTGCGCCGCCGCGATCGCGTCAATAGCATTGTAATCGGCCGACATGGGGCTCAGATCCTCGACCTGCGACTCCGACGCGGTGTCTTCAGTTATGTACCCATCGTTTTCGACTATGCTGTTGCTGCCGACTGTCATGGATCGTTCAGTGAATCGACGCGGCCGTTCGTCCTTCTTCTTGGCTGACATCTCCGACAGCTTGTTATTCCACGTGAACACGGCCTCCGCAATGAGCCGTTTGAGTATTACAATGCCATCCTCGATTCTGAACATCAGCCCCTGCACCTGCCTCTCAGACGTCTTACCTTCTAGCTTCTTATTTTCCAGTGTTGGTGACGTTAACTTCAACTGGATTTCCTCAATCTTATTCTTGAAGTACTGCTGATCCTTAGCCAGCTGCTGTTTGGCGAGGTTCAGGCCTTCCAAGTCCGTCTGCAGACTCGTCAGCTTTTCTCGTATCGCCGTGAACACCTCGTCGCCTTTCAACGTCATGCTCTTCATCTCCTCGATCACGTTGGCGTGCTGCTTCGGATCATAGATGATGTTGATCAACGGCGGTGGTAGTGAGATCTCCCACTGCGAGATCTTGGTAAACTTGAATACAGCCAACATGTTCTTGCGCGTGAAATATTGATAATGATCATGGTGCAGGGAATGCTGACACGCGTCCATGCCGCGCTTCGTGTAGACCCCGCCGTAGAAACGTAGCTCGAGATACTTGGCGAACGACAGGCACCATGTGTCGCCCGACATGGGCACCACCGGCGACACGCTCTTACATTTGACGCATTTGCTCCACATCAGGATCTGATCGGTATCCTCCTGCACAAACGGCTCGCAGCTCATCTCGCTGAGGCTGATGTGCACGCAGCCGCCGTCGTGCGCGAAGCGCCTGACGTGCTGGGAGATTTGCGCGCGGCAATCCTGCGCCGGACACTTATATTCCGTCGTCAGGCAGTAACGCTCGAGGAAGCGGCCGAGCGCGATGTCATTGTGGCCGTACATTGTCATATTTACAACCCAGGGATTCACGCAGAACGCCGGGGTGTCGTTGCCGGTGTGTGAGAAGCTGCAGAATAAAACGGACAGCCGTTGGTGACTGCTGGGATCCAGACAATCCGGCCAGGAAGGCACCTGTTGCTCATTACTCTCGAACGACGCTGGCGATTGCTGCACTCTGTCCAGCAATACGTTGTGCGTCGGATAAATTCTGTTGCCGCACGCACGGAAATTCGCCAGAAGACTTTGTACCTCGCGACTGTCGATGTCCGTGGTTAGGCGTGCCTGCGCAAATGGATGGTGCGGCCGCAGCTTGATGTTCATCCACTCGCGATTCTCGAGCTGCTCGCTCACAGTCACGCTGTTCGTCCTGGTCTCCTTGACCTTGTCGAAAAATTGCGCCGAGTAATAGATCTCTCGCGGGAAGAAGCTCCTCAGCACGCAATTCCTCCCAAGTTCCGTTTCCAGATAGGGTATTGAAAATTTTAAATACGGCGATACGCTCAGCACCGTGTCTTCGAGCGCCTTCTTAAATTTGTTGAAGAGCGGGAAATCAGCAACGCTCAGACGTTGACCATTCGGACTTGTACGATTGAATACATCTTCGTCATCTTCATTTAAATATTGATGCAATGGATCACTCCAGTCACTTATGGACTCCCCGTAGATACGTTTCTCTTCGGAGGATATCCTGTCCTTCAACTTCGTCTTGTCGACGAGTTCGTCGGTCTTTCGCTCGATGCACGTCTCTTTATTCCTGAGTTCTATAGAGTCATTACATACTTCCGTGACATTAGAATCAAAGCCTTGGGGATTTACTACCAATTTCTTAGATTTATCATCATTATGCGGAACCGTATTGTTGTCGCAAGATGTTGGCGCAGTGTCCTTCGAATCGTGCAGAGGTGATTTTATTTTTGCCTTGAACAACTTTAAGGTGTCATAGGGATCGGAATCTTCTGACAACATCGATGACACTTCCCTTAGAGAATTTGCAGTTAAAATATTCTCAGAGTCATTTTCATTCTTCATAGATATACTTGAATTATTTGTCTGAATATTCTGTATTTTCTGTTCACTGTTAGGCATACTTTCGTGATTTTGATTTAGCTTCGCTTTCTTCATCACATCGATTGCGTGTATCTGTTCATCGATAACGCAACTTTCGAGTTTCTCAGTTTCCTCGCCATTCGAAGAATCTTTTTGAGACGTTTCATCGAGAAACGAATTGTCCTTAGGTGACGGCGGTTTAGCAAATTCATCCATGAGGAATGACTTTTCAAGACGCCACGAGTAAGCTGCAAAGATCATCATCGATGTAACGTTTTTCACCTTTTTTAACTCGGATTGCGAGCCGCCTCGCAATACAATCGTCGCGCCTAAATGCGGATTTGCACAGCCTTCGAAATACATCAGTGTCTTAACACCTCCTGAGAGAGAGAGAGAAAGAGAAACAGAATAAAAGATAATTAAAGTTATGAAATGTGCATAATTATGTATGTATTTTATACACAAATATATGATTTTATACTTACTTCGCTCATCTGGAAAATTTCTTAAATAGAATTTCTTGCACGTGCCAAGCATGTATCGTGCGCTTATATGGGCGTCTATAGTGTTTACAATACTAGCGCCTGTGCATCGCGCGACTCTGTTTAGTACACTAAGTTTCACATTTAGCACCAATGTCACACCGGATTCCCTTAGTTTATCCTGAGCTAATCTGGCTACGGATCGATGTACCAGTACCACATCCGGACCTAGAGCGGTGATTCTTGCTACTGTGTGCCCTAAATATTCGCTCTCCTAGGAATTTGTTAAAGAAATCAAAATATTACAGCGCTATCTTTAAAAATGATACAAATGTCAGGATTGATCGAGTAAAAGTTTACAATGTACCTGCATCATTACAGGCTCTAGGCTTATCAGCTTGCCCTCCACACGCTGATACATCAGTCCGCATTGCAACAATAAGATTTTCGGATGAGCGATCATGGCGTTCATACCGCGATGAGCGATATTCTTACTACAAATTATGCCAGATACGATCTCGCAGTCATCTCTGCTATCGCCGGGACATTTCTTGAATTGTACGTACTGTCGAATATCCAAATTGTCTGCGTCATGATTCAGATCCGGTCTTACTTGATCGATTATCTGATGTGCGATAGACAAAATCGTATTCGACCACGTTTGCGATAAACCTTCCTTGCTGAGAAGTTGTTTAATGAGAGAATCTTCATGCGCTTTGTACGCAGATCTATAAAACAAATGCTATTTACACGTTTCTATTCTATTATTATCATTACCATTAGTTTAATTATCATCTTAAAAACTTACGTTAAACACTCGTACGCACTTAATTCGCCAAAGGCTGTTTTCAGATTAGTCGCTCTGTGCCAACCGTTTTTCTCCTTGAATTCGTGCACTTGAAGCGTATCGTTTAAAAGATCGTCACATAGCTTGAGATTGCAGTCATGCGATTTAAGATTAATTTCTTTCTGCTCGATTATTCCATCGCTACTGTCGACGGAAATCGCGGTTAAATCCTCCGAGGTCGGTCTCTTTAATGTTACAGTGGATGCCTCCAGATTTAAATTCAAATAAAAGCTCGAACTGGACGACGGCAAACGACCGAAGGTTTGCGAGTGCGAGCTCGTCGGTCTAGTTTCGCTCTCAGAATCTGTCAAAATCGAATATTGTTGAGTCTCATGCTTGTCTCATCGTCGAGAATTTCAATTTGTCGTATTACCCGTAGCGGAATCGTGTTGAGGAATAGTTTTTACCCAAGCTGGCTCTTGCGCATCGCATGTCGTTCGCTTTTCCGTTAATAGGTCTATATTTTGCAAGGAGGATAACGGTACCGGTCTGAATACGGTCGCCGAATCGCTAAATACGTAATCAGCTGCAACCGATTCGATAAAACCCGCTTCTAGCAATGCTTGGCCTATCGCAGTCGCCTGCACACTGAAAAAAAACAGTGACAATCTTAATTATCGAATTAGCGCAATTAGAAATAGCAATCTAATGTTGCTAGATCGGACACGTACCGAGTTGCCGCTTTATTCTGAACTATCATCCAATTCACTAATTCGTTCGCCAGGAAACAATTGTGATAGCTCTTCAATCGAATTCTATGCGTTTGCAATTGAATGGCTTGACTAGAGCGAAATAATTCCTCCCAGATCATCCTTAAAGAAGCTGAATTTTGTAGCACAAGTGAGCGTTCCTGCGATGTTAAATAGCTGCCGCTCGATCTGTTGTTGAAACACGCATGTAAATAAAAAAAAACAAATATACATAGATGAATATACGTAGATTAATTTTCGTACCGTCCAGTCGCGTAATTTTCTTCCATATATCCTACGCTCGGCTTCCGACATATTGACGTTTCATCGCCTATGGTTTCGTCATCGTGTTTTCGTGCTAATAGCGGTGAATCATTTCCATACTTCACCTGAAGATCCTCCTGCACAGCCTTTAAGTCCGCCGATAAATCGGACCTCATATCCGACGATTGCAAGTAGGAAAGAACTACTTTACAACAATAAGTACAAACTCTAAGGTCTCCTGAAAAACGTAGGAAAAAGGAGCAAGTAATGTAAGGAATTACATACACACGTATAAGCGCGCATTCTTACAAATATATATTTATAATACCAGTGCATCCCATGATTTTCCCCGGTATTTGATCGGAGCAACACTTGGAGCAGAAGATTTGTCCGCACACGCGACAGTGGTGCCTTCGTCGAAACGTTGTAAATCTTTCGCCGCACTCGTAACACTGTTTACTCACGCTATCTGGCATCCAGTAGCTTCGTAACTGAGAATCCTTGTACGAGCGTAAATTCTGCAATGACATGAATAATTTTTGTTGTAAGAAATCGAAAATCGGTACGAAAAAACGCACTCGTGCGATGTAAAGACAGTTTCATCGAAACTTACATTACTTTTTAACGCTACAATATTACTGATGCGCTTCAGAACGTTTGGTAAGCTACGGCCCTCGCTGGTATCCAATGGGAAATTTATTATACTACTACTATCGTCGTCTGGAGTTTGCTCCGTGCTCTCCGACTGCTTCCAGGATTCTGAGTCTGAAGAGCTGCGCTCGTCGTTGGTAGAAGATACCGTGGAATCGTTAGCACTATCTAAATGTTGATCAGAAATTTTATTCACTCGTTATAAAAGACTATTATTTTGTCATTACATGACATCAACTTATCCAGCTTAACAAAATCATAGTAAAATCACAATATTTTATTATAATAATATAAACTTTCTGTTAGTATTATCGCAATATTTTTCATCCATGCTCACAATATATCTTACACACACACACACACACACACACGCACCAATTTTCCCATCATTTTCTTCTGCTTCTTAAAATACTTTTCTTTCATTACCACCGGCTAATAAAATCAGACATTAAAAAACAATGAAGAACAAATTGGCAAGTATTAGGATGGATATAAAAAAAAATAAAGCATTAGTAATATAGCTTATGGATACTTTGTAATCACAATCTATTGAAAATTACAACTAACGAAAGGTTAATATCTAATTAATACGGTGATAATACACCGATAAACTATGCAAATATATAAATAAGTTAATAACGTTCAAAACTCCAAATACTAACTCCTGGTGAAGCTGAAGAACTTGGAGAAGAGCGACGCCACGACGGGCTGGCTCTCCTCGGGGCTCAGCGGAGCGAACTCCGTGAGTTTCGACGGTGAATTCATGTTCTTGTTCATTCTCGCCGATACTACCTCGTCGCGCACATTTCGGAACCAAGCGAAGCCACGACACGATCAAGAGCCGCACGTCTCTTCCGATCCTCGTGCCCGATCCTGCCGAGCGCACGGGAACGTCGGGAACAGGGGGGGACTTTGACAGCCGAACAGATGATCGCGATCGTGGTGACCACTGGCGCAGACATTCTCGCGAAGGGAATCCGTCCGGTAGCGCCCCCGCGTTCGAGAAATCGGGTATCCCAAAGTATGTACTTGACTCTCGGTGGATAATATGCAATACGCCGTACTTCTCGATCAACGATCTATAAAATGTAAAAACCAAACGAAATTTGATTCGTAGTATGATATTTGAGAATGTCCGGTTTTTTCGATATCGCCGTAGCGCGCGCCCGCTATGTAGTGCGAGGCGCCGCCGCTAGGCGGCCACGGCCGCAATAGCTAACTCGTAAGTAAAAAAAGACACGCTTGGTTTATAAGAAGCGTTCGCGGCGCGCTCCAGCATTATGCGCTGGGACTGCTGGAAGTGGCAGTCCGTCGAGCGTCGCCAAAGAGTAAGGAGGGGTGCCGTGCGACGCGCCGTTGAGTGGCCCGCGCTATGCTGAATATTATTTTCAGTAAATCAAGAATTATTATATTATAGCTTTCCTTCCCTCGAATCAAGTACTTGTACTTTAAATTATCAATCTAATAATGATCACGATAATGTACAAGTGATATTTAAATTACCGCGATAGATTTTTCCTGCAAATGTAAAAGAATCGCGTCGGCAACTTTGCGCGAAAATTAATTGTACATTATTATAAAATTATTTGTACATAAATCATATTATCAATTCGATAAAATAATGTAATAATATAATATAATATAAATTACATTTAAACTAACGATGAAATTCAAAGAGCCACGTAAAATATTTATGCATATCCGAAATTGTTAAAGAAATATATATTTTTTACATTTGCAGGAAAAATCTATCGCGGTAATTTAAATGTCACTTGTACATTATCGTTATTATTATTAGATTGATAATTTAAAGTACAAGTAATTGATTCGAGCGAAGGAAAGCTGTAACATAAAAATTCGTGATATATTGAAA
>JAJVSH010000210.1:268981-284085 GCA_021460005.1 Tetramorium alpestre | reverse complement strand
TGTTCGCCAGCGGTGATATCGAGGTCTTGTTCTCGGCCGAGCGTGGGTGAAGCCGATCGGGACTGAGCGCTCGTCGAAGCAACGGCGAGCCCGGCTCTGCGGACTTCGGACGACCGTATCCCTTCTTNTGACTGTTTGGCGTTGACAAACACGCTCCTAGTATCGCAAAATCATTACGACATTACTCATTACAACAATATTATAAATATTACAAAGACTTGTAAATGTAAATATTACAAAGACATATTACACAGATTATATTGTAAATGTAAATATTACAAAGACATATTACATAGATTATAAACTTTTTATTAATATTTTGACTTATGATAAATTTTCGAAACATATAGTTGATAATTTTATTTTTCATTTAAAAAGATGCAGTTGCGAAAACAGGGCAAAATTTTACATTCTTTTTTCTCATCATTAAGACATATTTAATTAATATATTTGACTCATCTCTTTTTTTATTCTTTTTCATATAATTTACATTTAGATTTTTTTTTAAATGATTCTTTTTTTCTTTTTTAATTTTAATAACGCTTAGAAAAAAGGTAGTCTTTTTGTAACTCTGCTTGTATTTTTTAATAAAATTAAAATTTCTTAAAATTTCACGATTAAATCACTTTAACTCTTCTAAGAAATAAAAAAAGTTATAAAAATCAGTACAATATTTCTCAACAAAAAAAAAGGTCATGATATTTCATTCATTTTTCAAATTTACATATCTTTCTACAATTCACATGTTCATTATTTATTTACTTATTTACTTTACTTGCCACAGTTTTGAGAGAATGTAAAAGCATGATCGCAACAATTACGATAATCATTAAATTAAATAATATTAAATTAAATAATATTAATTAAATTATGTAATTATATCTTTTTTATACCTGGACTATATGATTGCGTAGTGTTAGAACTACCAGGTTGATGGCCCGTGGGGAACGCCAGCGGGCTCGGGCTTCTCGTCGGACTAGCAGGGATCGGCGACGGGCTCGGCGTCCTAGCCANCGGCGACAGCGGTATGTGGCCTACGGACTTTCTGCGATTCGGCGAATGGATGTTCTTCGCGGCCGTGTGCAGCTTGTGCTTGAGACCGTGAAGGGTACTCGGACGCTGGTAGTGCGACTGGTTCGAGATGCCTGACAGATTGCCCGCGGACGTATTCGAACCCGGGGACGAAGAATTCGGACTCGAGCACGGGCTCGAGTTCCCCGTAGAGTGATAAGAGTCCGTGCTGACGCGATTCGTCGGCGGAGACGGGCTGCAAACGGATTTCGAGCACGCCGTGAAATACGCCGGTGACGTCTCCTGCGAGCGGGTGAACGACTGGAACGATCGGCTAGGCGTGACCATCGAGGGCGAACAAATTCCCGCAGCCATCTGCAAAATTTTTCACAAGATTCGTCAGTGCGAAAATACAAGTTCCTTCTTGTTTTTGGAACGAGTCTCGTTTTATGGAACGAGTACAATCCGATAATACGACAACTTTATGTACTCTCGTTAACAACCGGCAATCGTGGGTGTTGTATATAAAAATTCTTAAATGTAACAATTATTTGTGGAGTGTGGAGTAGCATTCAAAAGCCGTGTAATCGGATAAGAAATACAATGTTGTCAACAGAATGGCACAGCGAAACAAAAACGACATCGATGGAGATCGTTCAGGAAAGATGAGCGAATGTATAAGAAATCATACCATAAGTGGAGGTTTGCTGTCGCTGGACAAAATGGGTGCTGACAATGGACAACTGATAGTTAACGGCTGCAAAAGAAAATGCACTTAACGTAATCAGTGTGTAATCGCGTATATGCTGGTGCTTTAAAGTTTCTTCTCAGTCAGTTCTCTTTTTTTTTTTTACAATAGCGTGTAAAGAACGAACGTAATTTTTTCCTCGCTGTGCAAAATTAACAAATCAGCATTAGACACATCGCACAACGAGACATCGTGATTAGTAANCTATTATACAGTTGAAGTATACAGACGTCACGAATTGCATAATTCGTATTCAATTGTACAAGTCGTGTACAAGCAAAAGTTGCCAGTGTACCTGCTGCATCTCTACGCTCGCCCGTTTAGAACTTATTTTCTTAAAAAGGGACGTTTTCCGTTTCTTGTCCGAGTGATCTCGCTTCTGCTTCCGTTGCTTGTGCAGCGTCCGGCGGGCCAGTTTACTCTGCGCAAGATCGCGCCTCCTACCACCGGTCTTGATGCTGGTGTTCTCCAGCGGCGTGCTGCGTAATGTTACGTGGTCACCGCCACTTAACATCAGTTGCAAGACCTGAGTGTGATACAAGCCCTGCACCGGCTCACCGTTTATGTGCGTTATCAGATCGCCAGGTCTCAAGCCAGCTTCGAATGCCGGGCTAGACTGTTCGACCTCCTGTAAAAAGTGATGATTTATATGAAATTAAATATTTTAGAGAGAAGAAATAAAGTTGTTCCTCGACAGAGAGAAATGAAAATGGAAAGATGAAACGCAAGGTATATAATAAGATAAAAATAGAACATAGAATTAAAATATTATGTATATTACAAGGAATAAGATCAAGTTCAATATGTGTACTACTTACTTAAATCCATAATCAAATTTTATTTTTTAAGATTCGAATAATATTCATAAGAAATAATATATTGTACTTGTAAAGTAATCTATTCCGACTTAATTTGAATTTTAAAAAAGTATCTGCAGAAATTCAAAATATACTTATAAATAATTTCTATTGTAAAGAATCGAATCTTTTATTTAGTAGTTAAATTTTAAGAATGAAGTAGTGTAAAGATTTTAAATCACTTTATCCTATATTTTTAATTATATTTTTGCTATATTTAATTTTAATAATTAATAATCTAATATTTCTTCTATCAAAAAATTACATAGCCACACATAAAAAAAAAGTAGTTTGGCCTGTATACCAGACTAGTATATTCCTATGTATTTTGACCCGCTGAATCCAAATCCGAAGTCAGAATTGTCAGATTGGTTCTTTTTTACAACCTAACTAATCTAACTTTAGAAAAGGTGACAATTCTGACTTCGGATTTGGATTCAGTGGGTCGAAATACATAGGAATACACTAGTCTGGTATACAGGCCACACCACTTTTTTTTGTGTGGCTGTTATCAAAAAATAATATATTAAAATAATTGTTTTATAATGTATTGACTCAGAAAAAATGTAAAATTTTTAGTAAAATACTCATAAAAGATTCGAACATATTTAATTCAGATTTAAACACTTGGCCACTTAGAAATAATTCTTATTTATAACTTAATAACTCTTATTTTTCGAAGTACTCATAGAGAATTTGAATCCATTTCGCCTAGATTTGAGTCTACTTGAAAGTACTGCTTTTATTTTTCGAAGTAAAGTCCCCTCGCGATTGTTAGTATATGTAGAAAATACCATTTTTAAGTTACATAAAATGCGTAGTAATATGATATTTTCATAGTATATTTGTGCAATTTTTTTACCGGTTCTTTACTAAGCATATATTGTATTTACCAAGTTTTTAAATCAGTAAAATACCAAATATTTACCGTTGTACATTCTGTAAGCTAAATGCTGCATAAATACAATTTATTGTAAATTTATGCATATACTACATATTTTTATATTTATACAAATTTAAAAAATACTGTATTTATACTCATTTTTTACCATAATAGACTAGTGCAAACACTGCATAATATGGATTTAAAAATATGGATTTAAATTAAAAAATATCGTTTGTATACTGAATTTTTACAAAAATATTCTGATATATATACTGTGAAATACAAGAGTAAAAATTAAAAAAAAAAACGTATTTATATTTGACCTTTTACCGTGATTTGTAAGTGTAAATACCATATAATCCTGGTAAAAAATTTGCACAAATATACGATCATTATACGACGCAAATACTGTTGTAATACTTTCATTCGAATTATACCGTATATATACGTCAAATATACGTAAACTAAAATCCGCGAGGGTTGGAATTGATAACATTTTTAGATAAAGAATTCTAAAAGTGAGTAAATGAATAAATTCCATTAAATTCCAGTATAAACAATAATTTTAATTAATATAAAAATGCTGATAATTTAGGAAATATGCTTTGGATTAGCATTCTTAGAATACTAGATACTTGACGTGAGTTATTTATACGTGCCATTACTAGATGATGCATGGTATAGAAATCGCTGTCGCCATAGTAAACTCTGATGGTGTGTACGGTAAAGCCGAAGCCACATGGTCCTCGACGGATGATAATGGGCGGTTTCAGACTAGTCAGGAGAGGACTCAGCTCACGGCAGGGAGAAGTATCTCTCGAAGACGCGGTCGACGATCCACCAGGCGACTCGATAGGTTGAACATTCAGCGGCGCGTCATCTAAAGATAAATATTTCAAATAAGAAATAAGCGAATTTTTAAACCTCCACTTGCAGAGCAAAAATTCTGTTTGATCTAGATATAGCGAATAAAACTTGCAACAAGTTTCTACTTCTCACTTTCGACCGGATAATCAGTTACTAGAGGAGGAGAAGCATTGATGCAAGTTCTGCATATCTTAAGAGATACATACAGGCAAAATCGCTGGTCGGGATCACTAACGACAATCCACTGGTCGAGGCAGATTTTATGACAGATCGAGATTTTTGCCGGGCGGATGGTAACGCGGATATGGCGCTAAAAGACTCGAAGGAGTCAGTGCTGGAATTGTGCTTGCTCTCCTCCGCCGCGTCCTTATTTGCCGCTGCGAGATCCAATCTAAAAAATTATGATTTTATCATTCCTGAGTATTTCATTATTTAATCATGAAATGAATCATAGATATATTAAATGCAAATGGCTATGTAGATTACAAATTATATATCAATGTTATAAAATAAGAATTATAAAGTAAAGTGTATAAACAAATTAAAGTGTATAAATTCATATTAGAAGTTAGAAATGTTAATGTGATGGAAAAATAAAAAAATTAAACTAAAGAAAAAGAGAAGGAAAAATATGATTATATTATTGCGAGAATGTGTGTGGAAGATACCTACGATCTGACAGTGAGAGTAAAAAAATGATCATTTTATAATTATTACATACGATTATCCAATTGTTGATAAAATAAATGATAAATTTATTGAATGTACGTATGGCAGTTACGTGGATTGTTATACAAAATAATGTTGTAAAATAAATCGTTAATGTAAAATAAAAACAATAATAGTATATATATATATATATATATATATATAAAATATACGTGTGTGTGTATATATATATATATATATATATATATATATATGTGTGTGTGCGTGTGCGTGTGCGTGTGCGTGTGCGTGTGCGTGTGCGTGTGCGTGTGTGTGTGTGTGTGTAACATGTATAATTATACACGTTAATGTTGTAAAATAAAAATTATAATACTATTATTATATGAAGCTATATATACAGAAGTTGAAAATATATGTGAATTAAAAATAAACTAAATTAAAAAACGGAAAGAGAAAAAATCGTGCTGTTGCGAAGATGTGAATGAATGACTCACATGTGTTCATCATCAACGGATATACTGAACCTGGGCAGCTTGTCACGGGAATGAGTGTGCCGCTTTCTCTGGATCTGCGGGCTAATGTCTTCGGATTCGGTTTGCGAGGAATCGGGTGTACTCAAATTAATCGACGTTCTCTCTGCTTGGATATTCTTAACGACCGACATTTGCGGCTCGTTGCCCGATGAGATCGTAGCGCTGGGAATCACGCAGGACGACGCCGACGACGTAACGTTGAGTTTGTCGGTTTTGTTTTGATTCTCAGCGCAGAAACTGTTCTTTGTTGATAAGGAGGGTGGCCGATGTTTCTCAGACGATTGCGCAGGTAATGGATCGGCCAGTTTGGATGGTGGCGTGACCGACGGCGCGGTCGACGCGAGGGATAACTGCGCGAACGTGCCTTCAAGCTCAGTGCGGAACAGCTGTTTCTTGAAGATATCCGATTCTGCGTCAGAGTTGAACTGAGGCGGACGCGTCTGCGAGATCTTGCGCGACTGAGGCGAGTAGGAGGAGAACGAGCCGAATAAAGGGGAATCATCGGTATCGTCGGTATCATCGCCTAAATCATGATTATACCTATCCATACGAGCTGAAATATTGCAAGAATATATTTCAATGACAGTAAAGATCAAATAGAAAATTTAATTACTGTTAATTAATTATTTAGCATAAATTCTAAGTATAAATATTTATAGATTGAATAAAACATTATAATAGTATTACAATATCTCTGATACTTACTATCAAAGTAACTTGTATCCTCCTCGTTAACTAATTGTGGCACAAACTCGGCTTTCTGCCTAAGCAAGCTGTTCCAGTTTACTCCATAAAAATATGGATGCTCCTTAACCTCGTGTGATCCACCAGTTCCCAGTCGATCCCTAGGGCTCTGATGTAGAAGAGCAGTTATGATGTCCTTTGCTTCAGGTTGAACAGGCCAATCATCCTCGTCTGGCCACTCGATATCATCTAAAAAATAAAATTTCATAATTTATTATACAATATATCTGTTTGCGAGAGAATATTTCAGAATGTATTTCGACTTGCATCTAGCCGGTTAGAAGCTAATAAAAAAAAATTACCATTCACTGTGTGAGCAAATAATTCCTCGGGTGTCTCACCAAAGAATGGAACACAGCCGATTAGAAATTCGTACAATATAATACCCATGGACCACCAGTCGACTGGTTTACCATAACCTTGACGCAATATAACTTCCGGAGCGATGTATTCCGGCGTGCCGAACACTTGCTTGTCCGAGAATTGCCGTGTATCTCGATCGATATAGCCCTCGTAGAGATTTGTTGCCACTTGAAATTAAATAATTAAATAGACAATTAACATTTTTGACAATTATTCATTTTCGATTTTGTCCTTATATTACAATTACAAGCTTTCGTACTTACAGGACATTAGACCCATTTTACTGAGGCCGAAGTCAGTAAGCTTGATGTGTCCCAAGGCAGTGATAAGTAAACTAAAGAAATTGCAATTATTAGTATTTTGCTTGTGTATTTAATAATGTTCTTTTTCTGTTTTATACGATCTTACTTGTCGGGCTTCAAATCCCGATGTACAATGCCATAACTGTGTAAATATTCAACAGCTAAGACAGTCTCTGCAAAATAAAATCTTGCCATATCTGGTGGCAGTGGACCTATATTCTTTAAAAGATTCGCGCAATCTCCTCCTTCTACGTATTCCATTACTAAACATAAATGTTTCTGAAAAGGATACGCAAATGTAAATAATCAATGATGTGCTTCATATTACAATTTGAAATATAAATAGAATGTGATATGCATATACCTTGGTTTCGAAACTACAATACATCGAGACTACAAATGGATTATCCGTGAAGCTCATTATATCTCTTTCAGCAAACACTTGATCCACTTGATTTCGAAGCATTAAATTATTCTTATTGATTTTCTTCATGGCAAATCTCTGCCGGGTGGTTTTCTCCTTGACCAGATACACTGCGCCATACGCGCCATTGCTAATGAGCTTCAATACCTCGTAATCACTTTCGCACGGAATACGCTGACATTTGTCATCGTCTTTATTTGGACTCGATATCACTTGCAGATTACTGTCGCTAGAACTCGCTGAATCCTCCAATTTATTCAAGTCTTCCTGCAACTCTATAGCAAGTTCAACATATTAGAGAAAATTACATAATAAATTTATTTAGAAATACGTCGCATTGATTTAGAAAATTATAAATATATACCGGATATAGGATCTCTATTTAATGATAGCTTTGTGATAATATATTGAGGAATATCGGCTTTTATCCCTGCATTGACTTTAGCTTGGCCTTCCGCTTGTTCGAGTAAGTGATAAAATTCCTCGGGATCGAATTCCAAGCACTCTAATAGACGAGCTGGACGCGATATAACCAATAGTAGTTTCTTTATCAATCCTGTTAATCTTGTTGCCGCCTCTAAAGATTTGTCTTTTGTCTGCAAAAGAATGACAACAATCATTTCATGTCTCCATAAAAAGTCACAATCATAAAAAATATATGCATACCTCCATTAGTAGATGTTCCAGATTTTCGCTCATCTCATAAAAATATCTCGTTGTAATTAATTTTTCCTGAGATTTTTGTAAGCAGTCCCTGGCCATTTCAATTACTTGATGATGTACGAAACGTAAAATTGGTAATGAATCTTGCGTCATATTAGCCACTACCTCATATTCGTCTATCTCTTTGTTTTCATTAATAAAATTAGTCAGTCGCTCTTCCATCTGTTGCGTTGCCTGAAAATGTAATTAGCACGGTTGACATAATCGGCTATTTTTATATATTTTTTTACAATAAACAAAATTAGTTGCTAATACCTTTGGAAATCTTTCTTTATATAAAGTGTTCATCATAACAATTTCGCTGTCAAGAACAGGTGATCGACTTGGACTGCTGCAATTGCATAAAAATTATAAATAATTAATATATTTGTTAATTTATTAATCGTGATTTAATATCGATCAATTAAAAACTGTCGAGTAGCAATTACTAAAGAGATTTCAATAAATCGTACACGCAGTCAGTTTATATGCTCACCTCAAACTTCGGGAACGTGGACGATGTAACGGCGATCGGCGGCCTTCCTCCTCAAGGCTGAGAGATACGCTGCCCGGAATACTAGATATGCTGGAACCTGGGAAGCCCGGATGTGAGGAGCATGGTGTTCCGGGCTTGGAGAAATGGCAAGACAACATGCGTAGCTCGTCCTTGGTGGGAACATTTGGCAGTTGATGCAAACGTTCTTGGCTCGAATATTGTGACTAGCGGAATACAAATGACGAATTAGAATCGTCATTAGTCTGCGCGGACAGAAGGTATTCAGCGCATACTAATTCGATCTACCGAAACATTACTGGAACCGGGTGTCGTTCCGTAGCCACTGGACGGTAAACTAGCAACTGACCATCTTCTTCCATCACCGGTTCCTGTAGCACCTCCACCAATTCTTGAATGTTGCAATATTATATTCTTTTAGTAACACTTTCAAGAATCTTGTAGTAATTAACTAAAAAGACACTAAAAGTATTGCTTAAAGCTTTGATGCTCGTATCACGTGAGAACTTACAAGCACCTCTTTAGCAGGCTTTTGCTTCTTTTCGCAAACTTTGCACAGTGCAGTTTTTGCCTCACCATTTTTCTTTTCTATTTACATAACACGCGAAAGATATATATGCGCTTATGATGACATCACCTTACCTACTTGAGCAATCAGATCAGACTAATTTAAATGTCCTAAGATAAACGGTACGAATAAAGTAGGTACCTTTTAATTGGAGCAAAAGCAAAGTGTGGACTGGATGACATCCTAGGGCTCTCTAGGGGACTGCCTACAATCGGGACGAATGCTATATCGGGAAACAAGCAGTAGAAGAAATTAATCTACTATATCATTGAACAATTGAGTAAAATGATAAAAAGAATCTTTCCACTAAATGTAAACGAAATTTCGGCTACGATACAAAATTCTTTTAAGATCTAATTCATCGAGGATACTAGGTGACAGAGGATACAGAAATATTTCAATATGTTCTAAATCTAACAAAATTAAACATATTGTGTATAACTATTGTTATAAAAACATCCCTATATTTCCAGATTTGATGAAAAAGACGTAATATTCTTAAAGATAAAAATAATTAGAAAGATATGAAAATTACATACCTGATAAGGGTGAATGACAACGCGGTAAGGTAGGTGACGTAGTTGCGATAAGAGACTTGCGATGAGCCGCTTTAGCAGCGCGACGAGAAATGTTGAAATCACGCTAAAAAAAATGAATATTGTTTGCCAAATATACAAATAAGTTTAATATCATAAATATCATCCAAAACATACCACGTGAACTGACAAAGAAGGCGCCGACTTTCCTATCGCAGAATTTCTCATGCGAACTAAATTCGATAACTCTCCACTAACTGCAATCATATAATTTTCATATATGTGTTTCGCAACTCAACAATTATTTTACAAGAATAGTAAGAAACATGGTTCAGTCAATGCAAATTAATGTGAAAGAAAATTTTATTAACCAGGCCGAACTGGAGCCTCCTTGCTCTCCAACTTGAGTGGTACGGGACGTTTGTGCGGTTCTGGTTCCATACTACTGGCAGTTTCTTCAGTTTCGTTTTTATCGAACACAAGAACCCTAGCTGAGTTACTGTGATTCCGCAGTCGTGACCTGCTTGGTCTGTTTTTCGTCTGATCCATGATTTCGTCCAACAAATTTCTACTCAGTGACAGTAAGGTAACTAAAAATAAGTCGACATTTTAGCCACAAGTTATAACAACATAAGACATATAAAATAAATATTTGTTTGTTTAAATTGTACATTTTCCCTGCAGCTTATTTCCCTGCCTCCACAAATCTACATATGCATTTGCTTTGAAATATGGAAATTGCAGCCAGTAAAAAAAGAGCGCCAACAATAACATTTCTATCATCCACAACAATCTTCCGACAAAGGAGAAACTTCACGAGGCACAAAAGACACACGAGTGAACATATAGTTGTGTTTGCATGACTCACCCTTCGAGATGATCAGCGTATAAAGAGGAAGTCAAACGGATGCGAGACATGCACGTAACCGCGTGCAACTTTCGATCCTCTGTCTCTCCCTCTCTCTCTCTCTCTCTCTCTCTCTTTCTCCTGTACTCTTAACGCCCTCGGGAGTTCCTGCGAGCTATGATCGCCGTGGAACCCCGTTCCATAATCAGTGTTCTCCAAGGGGAGATTCTGCAGAAATGCATCGTGCGAACGAAACGGAGCAGCGGAGCCACGAAGAAGACGGAGCGGCAGCAGCGAGCGAGCCGCCCAAACAACACCTGAGCGAGAGCCCGCGCCGCGTGGAGATAGTGCGCGAAGTGGTGACAGGAGTTCGAATGGAGGGAGGGTAGGGGGAGGGAAGGAAGCACTCACGACACTAGGTGCACGCGACGGCGGCGAGCGAGAGGACGCGATTACCGGTCGCCAGAGCCATCTTCTCCGGCGACAACGGCGAGCCTCCCCGAGGAATACAGAGAGCGAGCTTCCCACGTGCTACCTCCCGGGGTGCTACAGTCACACTTCCGCCTGTCGTCGGCGCGAGGGTGGCTCAATCACGACACGCGACCCACAGGAGAGAGGCGACCACCGCGACTCTATGACTCATGACGGACGCACACCACACACACCAAGCACACATTACACACATACACGCGCGCGCGCCCGCACATACACAACTAGACTCTAGAGTCCCTTGTATTCAAGAGGACTCTACATACACCAAGCGCGGAGTAGACGTTTTACTAGAGACCCTAGAAGGGAGAGACTGGTATAAATCGACCAATTTGTAATTGGTTGAATACGAAATGGTAGTAACCAATCAGTGATGAGTAACGCGGAAAAAAACACAATAAAAATTTGAAAAATAAAAACAAATATATATATATTTTAGTATTATAAATTTATTTAATAAAAATGTAATGTAAAACATCATTAGTAATGAGTAAAAGTAATGATCGTAAGTAAATAATAAATAAATAATAATCATAAGTAAATATAAACATTAGATATTGTAATAAAATATTATAAAACATAAACATATTACAAACAAAATTTTGGCTTATGCGTTTATAAGTATGTGCAGTAATGGCAAAATAAAATAAAAATAAAATAAAAAAGTAAATAATAACAACATAATGGCAAAACTATAACTATGCACTTATTAACTAAATAAAATATTATTTAACTACTGAATGCTTAGCCATGGTTTTGCTGCTAAAAATAGGTTTTTCTAATCGTCCTAAGCGACTTGTTTTAAATTTAAATTTAATAAAACGAATTTTTATTTTATTAGCCAAATCATGGCAATTTTTTATTGAATTGTACCACCGACGAGGTACTCTTAAGGCTCAAGCACAATGGAAAATATAAGAAACAGGGAACAGATATTAGAGATAAGGAATAAGGAATAAGGAACAATTGCGTTTCAACCTTTGAAAAGAGATGGCTCAACGCACAATGAAAAGAACAAAACCAAAGAACAACTGTTAGAATCCATAAATGTTAAAATATACGCAGTCGCAGTCAATCGCAGTTGAGCCGGTATACGGGCAACATCTCATCATTCGCTAATCATGAATATTTCTCAATTAATTTGATACTATCAATGACTACGTTTACACGTACCGTTAATCAGATTTTATAACATCGGTAGTTCTTAGACCGGCCAATCATAACTCCTCTATTCTTCTAAGGAATGGTTACGATTGGTCTGCTTGACAACTATCGATATTATAAAACCCGATTAACGATGCCGTGTAAACGTAGTCATTACATTTGATACATTTTGATACTATCAATTGTTCCTTATTCCTTATTCCTTATCTCTAATATCTGTTCCCTGTTCCTTATATTTTCCATTGTGCTTGAGCCTTTAGGGTGCTCATGAAGTTCGAAAGAGCGGAACGAAAAAGGTAAATGGTGGGGATTAATCAATCAGAACAGTTCCTTTCCGTTATTTCATAGGTGAGTTTCACATGAGCAACATTTTTTACTGAACGGAACAGAAGTAACAGAATACATAACCTATGACCGCTACAGAATATGACCGTGAGCATGTTCGTATTTTATTGTAAAAAAATTTGATAATATACTTATTTATCTTTTCTGCATATTCTTATTTACTTACAAACTGATTATATCGTGTTCCAAATTGTTTAATGCGAATTGTTTAGTGCGATTTAATATAGGAGAAAAGAAGAAAAATAGATATGTCTCATGTAAATTATTTAAAAACTTAATATTTTAAATATGCTGTAATAAATACTTTACCATGCTGATAAATTGATGTGATGTCTATTTTTCTTCTTTTCTCCTATATTAAACCGCACTAAACAATTCGCATTAAACAATCTGAAACACGATATGATCAATTTGTAAATAAATAAGAATATGCAGAAAACATAAATAAGTAGGGGAAAGTGATCTAAATTGGCCCCCATTTCATTTTTTGATCATAATTCAATTTAATGAATACTTATTGCTAAAATACATATACCCTTTGAAAGTCTAAACATTTATGCATCTTTTTGCCGAAGACACCAAGATCCTCTCTTATCCATATTCAGTTATGGCCAAAAAACTGAAAGTGCATTTTATGGTTCCAAATCGGCCCCCTGTTCTAAATCGGTCATCCTTATGGTCCAAATCGGCCACTCCCATTTTTATCGTTCTTTTCAATAAAATTTTCAATTTTTTTCAACATTATTCGTATTTTTTCAAGAAATAAAGGAAAAGGCAATTTTTTATATGAACCCTGGAAAGCAGCATCTCCTGAAAACTATGTTGTTGCAGTCTGGTTGTGTATGACACCCCATTCTTTTTTCGTGTAAAATATGACATTTTAAAATTCGAACAAATTTCTCAGTATATCTTGAAACTTTAAAAGAACAATCAAATAGTTTTCAAAAAGTAATTTCAAATTTAAAATAGTAAAAAAATTAATTTAAATATCCCTAAACACAGCTTGGGTTTGTACGACACCCCAGAACAATAAATTTTGTTGCACAACAGTGCTGCAACAACGTAATTTTAAAAATAACTTTTTTCTATTTTTGATATTTAAAAAATTTCCTTTTACGAATATATTCAGCAGATGATTTACTTTTATATAAAAAAATAAAATTTTTCTTGTGGGATGTCGTTTTAGGGTCTGCTTTCCAGAGTTAAAACGTCATATTTTACACGAAAAAAAATGGGGTGTCATACACATACATACAACCAGGTTGCAACAACATAGTTCTCAGGAGATGCTGCTTTCCAGGGTAAAATATAAATTTTTTTAAACTTAATAATTATATACATATTAAATTTTGAAGAAACTCTTAACAAAAATAAACCTCATGTTTCTACCGAACAAAACTAAAAATGATTTACAAAAATGATAAAACTAAGTCAAAATCAAAATTATTCAGAATTTTCCGACTCATAGTAGCTTTCAGAAACATTGTTCCAGGGCTCGAAAACTCATAAGGAAAAACTGTTATACGGTAATAGTGATAGGTTGCAACGGAAGAGAGCGTTGTTGACGCAGTTTCTTAAACTTAGCTCTCTGAAGTGCGTCTTTTCATAGGTTATACATTCAAGGTTTGAATAATGAAACTTTAATGGGACTCGCTTGTCGACTGCCGTAGAGTGCGGACGTGTTTTCGTGTGCGTTTCTGCTGTCGAGGGATGGTCGACCGCTTAAAGCGTGACCGCTTCAACCGTTTCTAGAACTGCGCATCTGTGTTGTTCTCGCACTATCGTTTTCTTTTTTGATCTGCCGTCTTTACAATTATTAATATTTGTAAGATCTGTGTTTTTTTTTTTTTACCCTAAGTGCTCACAAAGACTAGCGCATATAGCTGCGCGTAATCATGCAAGAGGCTTCGGCCTCTTGCAGCAATCTCAAAGACAAGGATAGGGGGGGGGGGGAGTCCTCTTTCCATCCCTATCGCCGTGATATTTCCCCGTCCAACAGACCATCTGTTTCTCTCGAGAAATTCACCGAGTTTGCTGACCAGTGCCACAACAAGCTAACCGATCCTCATTCAAACCCCAAACATGACCTTCCCGTTCACAAGGACATGGATACAACGGACTCTATGAATTCGTCTGTACAAGNTAATAACTCCAATTTTAGTAGCGTGCATGACATGGCAATCTCCCCTGCTTCTTCCGCCCCCGTGTTTACTGGGATTGTTGACGACTCGCGCTCGGCAATATTTGCGAATTCCTCGCCCGCATGCCCTTCGGATATTCAAGTTTGCGATAACACCGCTATTTCTACTATCACCTCGGTTGTAGATCACAACTCGACCTGCTCCGCTCCCATCTCGGTTACATCCCCTTATCCTATCAATCGCAAACGAGGCCGCTCACCCTCCCGCTCCCCTCCTCAAGATGCTCCTACCACCGTTCCTCCTCGTAAAAAAGCAGCTGTCAAAGCTTCTTACTCAAATTCAGATAAGGCACCATTCGTGGTGCATGTTCATTCGGCCGATGGCTCTAACACTT